>JAUTBV010091186.1:0-18366 GCA_032361325.1 Lepetodrilus fucensis | reverse complement strand
GAAGTCTTGGTCATACAAATCGTCCTATACAATAATTATATAGGGCCTAGTTCATGTTAAATACGGTATACGGTACAGTTGTTTTTGAATACTAGTATATGTGTATGCACGGTAGGTGAGTGGAATATAGGTGTATGATCATGAGAAATACACGCTGCATGGTAGCACTTGATTAACCCAGACAATGCTGATAACCTTATCAGTCACATTACCAGTACCAGAGAGGTCGACGATTAGCTTGCCTTCGAACATATCTCACTCGCAAAACAACATTTTACGCTGGGATATTATTTCATAAATCTTAATGTATATACGTTATCAAAGATCATGTCATTCTATATATGAGTGTTCCAGAATTTGAATAGGACTATATGTCTGTTATGTTAAAAATAAAAAGTGACCAGATATAGTATTATGTATAGCATTTACTCTAGGTTGTATAACACTGTCACAGTAGTGATGTGGTTAAGACGCCCAATCTCCAGCAATCTCGTTAACAGTTTCTGCAGGCGTTATAAGTTATACAGATCAAAGATGCCGACAATAAGTTCATCCAACGATATATCACCAGCACAGATCTATAGAATGTCGTATATATAATGTACACTATATTATCGTCTAAATATATCTATATATACTGTGCACACATTCAATAGTTATAGCTCCTTTAAATCTACATACTCTTGTGATACAGGAATGTGTATGTTTTATAACTGTTGTATATGTATGCCTATATATTAATACATGTATTGTAATGAAAGGAACCAGCGATGCAAGTAAACTTACAAGTGTGGGTTAAAAGTAGAGCAACAAACCATTTGATGTAGGCCTACATGTTGTATCAAGTGTATGCATAGCCTACGTGTGTGTGTGTGTGTGTGTGTGTGTGTGTGTGTGTGTGAGAGAGAGAGAGAGAGAGTGTATGTGTGTGTGAGAGAGAGAGAGAGAGAGAGAGAGAGAGAGAGTGTGTGTGTGTGTGTGTGTGTGTGTGTGTGCATGTGTGTATATATATGCGAGCGTGTGTCTGTATAGTGTGTCCGAAATGGGATGTGTTAAATTGTGTGTATATATATATACATATAGTTAAAAAATAAAGTGACATCAAAAACCATCTTTCTATCTATCGACGTCTGCAATTTGCAGGCATCCTCAAGATTTATTTATTTACAAGTATGATACTACTAGTATAGTACATGTATACTATTTACATATTCTTGTGTTTTAACGTTATAACACTATTCTTGTCAGAACCATACGAGCACAATGTACAAACATGTACAAACACACACGCGCGCACAAACACACACAAACAAATGACAACATTAAAATACTAAAAAAGTACGTTTCTAACCAACACAAAACATTATACAAAACGCAAACAAAACAAATCAAACACAATCTCTCGATCTGCTAGTATTGAAAGAGTGCGTAAGAATATTCCTAATTCCGTTTCGGTTCAATCCATATTTTGTACACTACCCAAAGCAGTGGGTGAACTTCCGGTTTCAGAAAAACCGGCTATTTTTATGAAGATTGTTGCGTTTTTAGCTTCAGATACGATATATTTTAATAGTCTACCATGAACGCGATGCAGCAACAACCCCAACAAAGGTATCCCTCTCAGGGGCAACCCATGAGGCCACCATTTGCACAAGTAAACTACAATCAGGTAAGAATATATGCGAGCTTGGTCCTCCAAAACAAAGGAAAATTTACTGAAAAATGTTGAAATGTCCAAATATTGACGACTGAATGTCTGTTTTATATTATCTCGATTAACGTTTGGGCGTTATTTTAACCGTATTTACTTCCCATAATATGTTTAATGTTGGTAAGGTACGTAACTAATGAATGTTGAATCTGGTGTTATGATTTCAGAGATTGATCCCAAATTAGTGTCTACAAAATTACTTTGGAAACGAAAACAACCCAATCAGTTTATTTATATATCTCAAAGCAAACAGAAAACACAATTTCAATTGATTAGTATATAATACAAATCAAAATAACCAATTTATTGGTTCTGTGAACATGTTAAACAGCTGTTATTAATGTAAATACATTGACCAGTGTTGACCTATATTACAGGAATAAGATATTATGATTATTAATGCATAATATCACATATATTTATGGTTGTTTTGGACTAGTTCTTAGCTACAACTGCAAGATACATTTACTTGACATACACATGCGAACACAGACAGTATACAGCACTGCGTATACTCTGTCAGAAATTGACCGTCACTATCTAGAGCTACTCAATGTAATTATGATATATATTATATATCAGTTGATGCACTTCCAAATGAATTCCTATTTAATTACGCTGGTGTTGTGATTTATTCCAGGGTCCCCCACGCCCTAGTTACCCCCAAGTCCCACAGATGGGAGGTGGGCCGAGGATGATGCCAGGGCAGGGGATGCCACCCCACACAGGATACCCAGGTATAACCCACTCGCCTTACAGCGACATACCACTCTTGTCTCTTGCTCTTGTAAAGTTAACAACATTAACCACTTAGGGCACATTTAACCCTTTCCCTGCTGTATGCAACCAGAGATGTCCTAAAGAACTGTGTGTGTCTCCAGCAAGGAGAAGTTTAAAGCCACAATTTATTTTTCATTAATGGTGTTATTTCAGGCCATCACTGGTCAATTAGAATTCAAGAACTAATTTGCACTAATAAGTTTAAAAGTAATGATAATGTTATTAATATTAACCATGTTAATGCTAAATTAATAACTTTCTCTGCTGTGTCAATGTGTATGGCATCTATGTATTTTATTTTACTTCTTCTTCAATCTAATCCTGCTAACATCACTGTAATAATAGATCTGCAATCAGTCTAGAACTATCTCATATGTTTCTCTCTCCTCTCTTGTTATTCTGTAACATGTATTCTAAGGGTTCCATTCCACAGAACGATATTAGCACTAGGATGAGAATCAAAACTCCTGTACATACAAGCATATGGAGTTATGACTCTCGTAGTGCTGGGATCGTTCTGTGGAACTGGGGGGCCTGATTTGTTGATCTGTAACTTCAATGCGTTCCTCATCTGGTTTTTCTTCCTGTCTGTCTGTCTCTGTAGCGTCCACTACAACTTCCTCCGCCTCCTCTAAAGGGACCAGTAAGTTTTGGCTTGTGTCCTTGTCTGTCCGCCTCATGTAGATCATGTACCACTGTAGATAGAGACTGCACTGATGTAGATATGATAGTCATTCTGTTCTTTAAACTAGTACTAGTAGAGAGCTGTAGATCATAGTCATCATGGTCATACTGTACCTGAAACTAGTAGAGAGCTGTAGATCATAGTCATACTGTACCTGAAATTGATTAAGAGCTGTAGATGATGAAATTGGTTAATACATATAGCTGTAGACATGGTAGATGATAGTCATAAATTGTACCTGAAACTACTACTTCAAACTAGTAGAAAGCTGTAGATGATGAAATTAGTTAAGAATCTATGTAGATGATAGTCATACAGTACCTGAAGTTAGTTATTATCCACGATTTGCTAGGGTAAGAGACAAATATTCCATTATTAAATGTAGAACTATTCAATATCCATTTGATAATTCAACATGTTTCATGTTTCGCCTATCTAAGTGATCTTCTTATTTTAATTTATTTATCTATTTAAAAAAAGTATTATCATTTTTATAAATCATATGTTTCTTAAATTATTGTGAATCAGATCGTGGTCAAAGTATTAATATCACAGTAATTTTTAACTACTGAAATTGTATCATTCATTGCATATTATATTAATTGTGAAAATAAAATTAGAAAGATTTTTAGAAAGAAATCTTAGGAAATAGTTATCTGAAGTTCACTTGAAGGGAATTTATTACGACATTAAAGTTTTATGGATGAAGTCAGTGTTGATTTCAGCAGATATATAGACATTCACATCTGACTGAGTTACCGCTGATGTTCCAAATTATCGAATTTGAAGTGAACATGTTAAAATTGCTCAAATATCTTTCTTTACTTATTACTATTAATTTGGATATGGCAACATGCCATATTTTAGGCTGAAATATTTTGTCGACCTAGATACAGTCTAAACACTATTTCAGCAAAACTGACCAGTTTGTTTTCTGTTGACAATGTATTTCAGAGGACGATGACCTTGTCGTCATGTCAGTAGCATATTGATCTGTTTCATCAAAACCATGTAAACAACATTATGCCACATTGCTAGCATCATACATTGCATATTTTTATCACATTCCTATCATGATTGTAATACATTAATCATGTCTTGTGTTATATTATAACTGTATAGTGCTAGTGAATTGCTATCATATGAAACCATTAACATTTTGAAATGTAAAAATGTATTCATATAATTATAACTTTAGAAACTATTATACTAGTAAAATTATAAAGGTTATTTTTTAATGAGTTTGTCGCAAATGGGTGAAAGATTCCCTGCAATGATGTTAAACTCCATTTATTCACGCACTCACTGTAATCTGGTAAGAAACCACATGGCATGCACATTGATTAGATTCATGCTTACAATGGGTTTATGGCCTTGTTTATCACCACCTGGGTCAGAGATTGTGATAATGATTATATACAATACAGGACATGATCTGCTATTAAACACAAATACACAATACAGTGACAAGTGTAAAATTGTCATAACATATAATATTAATCATGTTAATTATAAAACATATAGGTATGAAAATTATTAAATGAGCACATGTTCAATCTTTGATTTTTCATTATCTGAACATAATTTATTATTATAATTATCTTATTCTCGGATATACTAGTATACTACAATACACTGATACACCAGGGCCTGTATTCTCGAAAAAAGATCTCTTAAAAAATCATCATAAGCAGAAAACCAGTTAGGCAAATTCTTAGCACTTACACACTTCTTAGGGCCCAGTTCATTAGTTAGGATAAAATTTATCCAATCACCTTCTATGTCCTTAATTATTAGGTCAATAACCGTGTCATATTTATCTCCTTTGTGTTGTCTGGACTTGTGTAAAGTGTACAAAGTTATTTAACATTAACCATGTTAACTGTATACATGCTGATCTCTGACTGTTATCTGGCATAAGGAGCGAGGTTATCGCAGATCCCATGTAGACTACATGTTATTAGTGTTATCAAGTTATCACCTGCTGTTAATGTCTGATGTGTCAGCATTACAAGCATTTTAAGGTAATAATTCTAGATCTTATCCTAATTTTAATGGCATGAAAACTATGAGAACATTGTTAATGGGTTTCTTTCTATGTTTAACCTGGTTCCATCTCATCTAGGTAGTTGAGGAGTTTGTTGAAAATTTAACTACCGGGTAATTAGAGAAATAAGAAAATTACACAAGCAGTCTTATTCATATAAAAATGTGCCTATAATATAGGCCCACCCCATGTGACACTAGCCTGCCTTGTGACATAGCCCCATATGATACTGTATAGCCCATGTCACCAGGTCAAGCCCGACTGTAGTTCGAAGTATGTATGTTGTCTAGCAATTAATTAAGAGCTGTTGACCTTATAATACTATAACTTATAATTATAACACCATGTGACACTATAGCCTGCCTATGACAGCATTACTGGTGACACCATAACCTCCTGTGATATAGCCCCTGTGACACTATTGTCATCCTGTCTCCAATCCCATGACACTATCACGCCTTTGTGACACTATATTTCCTGTACTAGCCATGATAGCCTGCCTGTCTGTGACTCCAAAGTCTGTGACACTATTGCTGTGACATCATATCCCCCTGTGACACCATGTCCCAGTCACAACATAGCCCATGTGACACCACGCCCCATTGATGACAACCTCCTGTGACACCATGCCCCATTGATGACATATTCCCCTAGTGACACCATGCCCCATTGATGACATAGCCTCCTGCAGCCGTTGTGACATCATACTACATACTGTAAATCATGAAATTAATGCGAGCAGAATATTATTGCGAAAAATGTGACCACCATATTGTCGCATTTACCAGTAATTGCTGCGTGTTAAAGGTAAGACTTGAAGGAAAACATGTATGGAGACATGGCCGTTCGCATTTACGTCTAAAATCTAGAGGTCACATTAAATTAGTGACGCATTAATTTCATGATTTACAGTAGTCTGACATCATGCCCCATTAACAACATAGCCCGTTGTGATGCCATGCCCCATTGACGACATAGCCCCCTGTGACTCCATAGCCCCATTGACGACATAGCCCCCCTGTGACACTATAGCCCCCTGTGGCACAATATCCCAGTGACGACATAGCCCCCTATGACACCATAGCCCCCTATGACACCATAGCCCCCTATGACACCATAGCCCCATTGACGACATAGCCCCATGTGACGCCATAGCCCATGTGACACAATGTCCCAGTGACACCATAACCCCCATGTGACACCATAGCCCCCTGTGATACCATAGCACCATTGACAACATAGCCCCCTGTGACACACTATCCCAGTGACACCATAGCCCCCTATGACACCATAGCCTGTGTGAGTGAGTGTATGCTGTGTGTTTCAGGCAGTAGCAAGAGTAAAGACACCAGTAAGTATCGGGGGCTGTGATGTTAGTTTGCCGTGCTGCTGTTGCCGACTGCTATTTGTGCTGGCAGTGACAATGTTGTGGAATGCTAGCCTAGTAGTGCATCTGACATGTCTTGAACACACCCATGCCCCTGTGTGCATTTAAGTAATAATAAATATTATTATTATTACATGTATACCATTATCATGATTATTATGAACTTAATATTATGGATGCTTAATGTAGCCTCATGTATGTAAAATATATTATTATTTATACAGCAAAGTATGTTTATTCCTTGAGGTCGGGCTAACTCTAACTTGTCTAAGGCTAACATCTGGTTTTCATATTAAATGATACTTGCATGATAGATTTGACAGTAGTGTGTAAGTTTGAGTTTGCCATCGTCATCGATGTTGTCCAGAACTACATGTACGAGATGTTGTTCCCAAGTAATTCTGCGTATTCTGTAGCTTAGGTGTAAATAAAAATAGGAATATGCACTTATGATTTCGTCTATTTGAAGTTGGAGTTGTCTTGCCTTTTGAACACATGGTCAATTACTTCCTGGTTTGGATCATCGCAAATGGGTGAAAGATTCCCACAGTGACATCAAACTCCATAATTACTCACTCTTAATTTGGAATTATATTGTTTATCCATATTTCTATTACCGATATGGTTATCTGAAACCTGTCTTAGACTTACCCATTTGTTTCCTCACACCATGGTACTACTAGGTCTCCACTATTTGAGCAGATGTATCAAATTCAGTGTTTATTTTGGTCATAATGACTGAGGTTGACTTGTGTGCAAGATACCGAAACATAACTTTTGAATGTAAAAGTGTCAGATTTGTGTACCATTGTATAAGCCACATTGCTACGGTTTTCGTTATGTAGGTCACAGTTACAACTTTTCTGAAGATTAAGAATACTGTTGAGCAAGCTATGTTAAAGACCATCACATATCATGTATCATTATGTTTCATAATTCTTGCTAATTTGTCGTCGCAAATGGGTGAAAGATTCCCGCAGCGACGTTAAACTCTATATTCACACTCTTGCTAATTTGAATATTCCACCACATATGCATATCTTTTGAGAAAAGTAGGTCAATACTTGAATAGAAAAAAAATAGAAAAGTATAAGATTGGTTGTCCTGTTACAATGTACTACAAAATTTGTATCACGGGTATGGTGGATTGCAGGAAGAGCTATAAATGTGCAGCATGAAGTAGTATGTCATATCAGTGCTGCCATGATTACATGATGTCCCATTGTCAGACAAGACAATTGTCTGCAGAATTTTGGAAATCTGCTGATTTATTTATACAGTGGTCAATGTATTTCCATTGGACTAGGCTTGCAGCCCCCAGACCCTGGCTTGTTTTCTGTTGCCATGCCTGCAGTATATACGGTACATCATCACGTATTGGTGAAAGATTCCCGCTGTGTAGTGTGTGTGTACACTAGCAGGTTTTCAAATCAACATGAATGAGGTTGTTGTGGCGGCACTGCTAGTTAGTCAGATAGATAGACACTGCTTTTGTAACTGCAAGTGCAATGTATACATCAGTCACATGGACATCGTAGATTGTGATGGAGAGCGCTACACTGTCACTATCTGCCATTTTTGTTATTAGGCTCAGAAAAGCATGACTTTGTAATTATAGTTCCTGGCTTTTTAATCATTTGCATTCTGCCACTGATTTTAAGATTTATGTATATTTATTATCTACTGATTGACATTATGGATTAATGGAAAATATAGTTAAATATATATGTTTAATAAAGATGCATTTGTTTTCAGATTTACTCGCAATCTATCATAATCTTATATATGTGCATTCTTATTTTATTCATTAGCATTGGTTGATATGATATTAATTAATATATATGAATGAAATGAACTAAGCTCATATGCGTGCAAGCATGTGTGTATATGAAGTTCCATATTTGGAGAAGATATTTGTGACAGTGACATACTTGGTACACAGTTCTGTCCCTTGGTTCAACAACAATTTGCACTGGCCACCAGGGTATCGTTTCTTGAAGCTCTCATATCCACTACGAGAACATAAGGACTCTCGTAGCGATATCTAGTACATGGGGATCGTGCACTTACGAGAGCGCTATGGTCTCATAGTGGATACGAGAGCTTCGAGAAACGATACACAGGGTCTGCTGCTGCAGGTTCTTGTCCTAACATAAGCATGTCACCACGTAATTACTGTGATACTGTTAAAAGAAGCTGAATAACATTGAACATTAATCAACTGGCATGTGTGGATGGTTTCCCCAAGGCCTTCAATGCTACACTAGTAGTACAAAGGATGAAGGTGATAACAGTCACGGGTAGTTTATTAATAGGTCCCGGCAACCTGGTTGAATTCAATATACATTGTAAGTGTAATACAAATAAACTGTCCTTCAACTATGCCCTAGAAAAGAAGAATAGAGAACAGGCAAGATCAACTCACCTGTTTACACAAATCTCAAAGTTCTGCAGTGTAGCCTACTCGTCGCTGACCTTACACCTATCATGTCTTATTACTTAAAGAGGACGTTTTAAGAGTCCACTGGATGTCTTAGAGATCATTGAGATGATATAATACGTACGCCGACACCTGTGGGAAGCAGAGTAGGTACAGTGCAGTGCCGGAGGAGGGCGACATTGTACTGGCAATGGTGTTTGCTGGTCAGGGCTGCAAGTTTGCTTGAACTGTGCAAACAGTTGCTAAATGTCAGGATCTTGTGTTTGAGTGTTTATACAAATGAATGTAGCTAACACAGCCTCCAAACACTTGAGAAATGTCACAGTACAACAGGCAGTGGATAGCCTGTAGCTGAGAGAGGACAGTTAGAAGGTAAACTAATCTGGAGGGTGGATTTGGTACTTCCGAACAATTGCCGCAGCTGCTTATTATAAATGAATATCTATAGCATTGTGTTCTTTTGTTGAGTTCCTATGTACACTAGGTTTAAAGATATTTACCAACGTGATTCTCATATTGAGAATATTCTGCGGAGAACAGCAATGATTTTCAGTTGTCCTTGAGGTGAAATAAATAGATCCTGTATGTCGGTAAGATGAACAATTCTGATTTCTGAAATGCACTGTGGCTGTTTTTTTGCGTGTCCATTTTCTACTTGTTCACATTGGCCAACTAACAAGGACTGTTGGTTTGTGGCTGTTTGCTCAATGGACACATCCCAGGTCTGTACACTGATGGCTATGGGAATGGCTCAGTGTTTGCAGTGTAGTGTTAGACCCCAGCATCTCATGTATATATACCTGTCTGTACTGGCCTATGTTAACTTGTATTCTTCTCAGACAGATTAGGTATTATGCTGTTGATATCTTCTTTGAGCTGACCCACTGTTTAATGTTGTAAATTATCTTCACATCTTGGATTAAAATTTTATTTAAAAATAATAATAATAAAAAATAATAGCAATTATATAATACACTATTATCTAAAGACTAATCTCAATATTATCTTACTTTCTAGTGTACATGCATTCATCTCTGTGTAGTTTGAAATAATTGCATTTGTCATGTTCAATCTGTCCCATGCTTCCAAGCTGACTGGTGTCTTTCTTGTAGAGCTCGTGACCTCTGTAGTGTATTACATAACCACATGTTGTCTGTTGATGCTGTAGTGTATGTTGTCTGTGGTAGGTATGCCTCGCCCCGGAATGTCGCCCATGTCACACGGACCCCCGGCTGGGATGTCACCCATGGACAGAAAGAGACCTGCCCCTCCTGACCCTCGCGCTGCTCAACACCTCAAAGCGTAAGGAAGATTTAAGAGAAATCCTCAAATCATGAAATCATTAAATGCAAGCCTTTTATAAACTCTTTCCATGCTAGAGGCATCTAGAGATGACCTAAAGAGCTCTGTCTGTGCCTAATACAGCAGGAAGAGGGTTAAATATGTCATGCCTTATTAGCATTGAATTTATTGATTAATTATGATTTCATTGATGTGGTAGTGTTCTCAGTGTTGTGATTTTAAAGTCAATTTAAATTTTTTTTTTTTAATGAATTAGAAAGTGTTGAAGTGTAGTATCTGATTACATGCGAATTAATTCTACAAAACATGTGTATGAATGAATACACATACATACCTTAATGTATATATTACTAGGAATGCTATCACATCAGTCACAAATGGGTGAAAGATTCCCGCAGCGACGTTAAACTCTATATTCACTCACTCACTCACTCACATCAGTCACAGATTGTATAGATACCTGTTAAAATATTTCAGCAAAAAGAAAAAGAAGATTGCTGATAAGATCTTGCCACAAAGAGTAAGTAATTTTTTTATTTATTTTTATTTATTTGTTTGTTTAATGAATCAGTGAAAGGATTTCTTGTATAAGTCTAAAGTAATTCTGAATGTAATAATATTCTTCCATCTGTTAACTGATGTTGCTTGAGGAGGTGTCATTGCCTATGGGTGAAATAATCCCACTGCGACGTAAAGCATTAATTCAGTCAATCAATTCTTGAGGAGGTAGTGTTTCCCCTGTATTGCAACATTTCACACACACGTACAGGTGCGTGACTTGGTGCCGGAGTCGCAGGCCTACATGGATCTGCTGGCATTTGAGAGGAAACTGGACACTACCATCATGAGGAAGCGCCTGGACATTCAGGAGGCCTTAAAGCGACCCATGAAGGTCAGCTATTTTACAACATCAAGTTATTTATAGAACCATTTTCTTTTACATTAAAAAACCCCAAAACAATTTAGAAATGTTTACGTTCATGACAGCTTCAGTAACATGAATTGTAATTTGTAGACTATCCATGGTCTCAGAGAGGGAAAGTAAATAATTATTATAAACATGTTTTATTGGTATTATTTTAATGTGAAGGAAGTCGCTGAAATGCTTTAACTTGTTCTCCAGAAATCTAGACTTGCCTATTCTCTGTTCATGGTGAATATTTTGAATAGGAGTATTTGGACGAGAACAAGGTGTGACAGACTAGATGATTTGTTACTAGTTATTCACTGTGTATATCCTTTAGAAGGAACCTGATAAATTTAAAGTAATATTATTTATTTCGATTTTCAGCAAAAAAGAAAGCTGAGAATCTTCATCTCCAACACGTTCTATCCTCCCAGGCCGGACGGTGAGGTACGTACAACGTCTGGCGGTCGAAATAAACTGATGCTGTGTTGTGGTATTAATGGAAAGACAACTCCATTGTCCAGAGGTGGTTGCCACTTTGTCACATTCTTGGTAGCTTTTAGGCGGTCAAATCCACCCTCGAAAACATGCCCATAGCGCTATATTATTACCGCTGTCTATGGATCTATGTGCCCTCAATTCTTTCTCAACCCCCTGGGGAGTATGCAACCCAAATTACGGTAGCGGTAATCCTTATTATGTAGCTGTGTGATACATCATCTGTTGATTTCTGTAGTGTCTGTGACAACTGTACATTTGTAGACGTCTAACTTACTGGTGATATCTACATGTTTTCTGTATGGTTTCTACATGCTTTCTGTATGGTTTCTACATTTTTTCTGTATGGTTTCTACATTTTTTCTGTATGTTTTCAGGACGGAGAAGAGTCTGTGCCCAGCTGGGAGCTCCGAGTGGAAGGACGTCTTCTAGAGGACGTGAGTACCGCACGCTTTCAAACAATCCTGGGCCCTCCTGTACGAAACAGCGTAACACTAAGGAAGCCTTTAAATCTCCAACTGTAGCAATGTTGTAGTGTATGGCTACGGTTAAAGATACGGTTACCTCAGAGTTGCGTACAGGAGGGCATCGTTCAGTTCAACCAGAGTTGCAGATATTAATTACAATACCATTTCATTAACAAGTTCGGTGTTGTTTTAAATACAAGCCACTCTGCTCCGATGTGAAACAATAACTTGCTCACTGTGACTTTCCATGTGTACTGTCCACACACTGGTGAACTGTTGTTGGGTTCCAGTCCGCCACGGCCAAGCTGAGCGACGCCAATAAGGTGAAGAGGAAGTTCTCCTCGTTCTTCAAGAGTCTGGTGATTGAGCTGGACAAGGATCTGTATGGGCCGGACAACCACTTGGTGGAGGTAAGTCACGGTCTGGCCGGAAATACTGGCAGAACTAACAATAACAAGCTCATCATGTACAGATGTCGTTAAAACATTGTGTATGTAGCCAGGAAAGCTACTGCTTGTTTTCTTCAGAAAATGGCGTCGACGATCAGAGTGTAGGAATGTTCTGTTGGTTCTGTTTCAGTGGCATCGTACACAGAACACCCAGGAGACCGACGGCTTCCAAGTGAAGAGACCTGGTGACCAGAACGTCAAGTGTACTGTCCTGCTCATGTTAGATTATCAAGTAAGTGTACTGTCCTGCTCATGTTAGATTATCAAGTAAGTGTACTGTCCTGCTCATGTTAGATTATCAAGTAACTGTACTGCAATTGGTCTGCTAAAGTGATAAATGGGTAAATCTAGAAAGCACAAGCTTTGCTATTCAAATATACAGTCGATGGACTTTACTTTGTCGGTGTGCCTCCTCTTCAGCCCATGCAGTTTAAACTGGACCCCCGACTAGCCAGACTACTGGGCATCCACACTCAGACCCGGCCGGTCATCATCAACGCTCTGTGGCAGTACATCAAGACTCACAAGCTCCAGGACAAGCACGAGCGCGAGTACATCAACTGTGACCGTTATCTGGAGCAGGTCCGTTCCATGTCATAAAATTCCTGCAGCGACGTTAAACTCCATATTCACTCTCACTCACTCACCATGTCATACCGTCGTTTTCTTATACAAGAATATTATTTCCAGAATATATCATATTTAATATGATATGCAATATCTCGTTTGATTGTAAGAAGTATATATTTTTGTTGAATTTAATAATATTAATTACAATTATTAGAACTCTGATGTATTTTTGTTGATAAAATATATTGTGTATTAATTGTGGGAATGTGTTACTGCAGATATTCGAGTGCAAGCGTATGAAGTTTGCCGAGATTCCAGCCAAGCTCCACCCCCTGCTGATGCCCCCAGATCCCATTGTCATCAACCACATCATCACGTGAGTACATTGTCATCAACCACATCATCACGCAAGTACATTGTCATCAAACACATCATCACGTGAGTACATTGTCATCAACCACATCATCACATGAGTACATTGTCATCAACCACATCATCACATGAGTACATTGTCATCAACCACATCATCACGTGAGTACATTGTCATCAGCCACATCATCACACGAGTACATTGTCATCAACCACATCATCACATGAGTACTTTGTCATCAACCACATCATCACGTGAGTGCTTTGGGTCATCTTTGCTATTGAGTGTAGCGAGCTGCGATTCATGAGTATATTTCACAAAATAATTCCTGCTGTGACGTAAAACAATAACTTGCTCACTAATGAACTAGCCAGTTAGAGCGTCGGCCCGGAGTGCGGAAGGTCGCAGGTTCGATCCCTGGTCGCGTCATACCAAAGTGAACATATTCTAAGTGAACTAGCACTATAAAAACTGGTGGAAATCCAGACTAGTCAAGCAGTACATATGCATGCAAGTCATGATATTAGTGAAAGATTCTAGAAAGTGACTTTAAACCCCAAACCAACCAAACCACAAATAAACTAATAGTCTTGGTACAATTCCTTGATTCCTGTTCAGGTAGATGATGATGGATTTTCTTATTTCAGAGTTGAGGGTCCTGATGCCAAGAAAACTGCCTGCTATGACATAGACGTAGAAGTGGTGAGTAATGTTACAAGATTCTCATTGTTTAGCTTCTCTATCAGTAATTTTGCTATATGTAAGTACTCATTAACTAGAATAATTTCATGTTTCTTTTTGCAATTTATATTATAACTCGTATGCCGAGGTTCTCGGCCTGAGTGAATAACGGTTCTCATCTGTACATCACATTATTTTCTATGTTATTCTTTCGTTGTTAACAGGACGATACTCTAAAACAACAGATGAACTCTTTCCTCCTATCGACCCAGAGTCAGCAGGAGATTGCCTCCCTTGACAACAAGGTCAGCCATGTCTCTTTGAACCACATTTCTTCTTTCATCTTACTGATTATCAAACCAATGGACAATGGTGCCAATAATCACTGTGTATAGATATGTTGACAGATATATTGTCAATTGAAAGAAAAATAATGACAGATTCAGGGTTATATTATTACAATGCACACTCTTTGTAACATATGGCTTGTTGGAGTCTGTTCCAACCTTCTTGGGAAGTCGAATATACAACGGAAGTGTCCGGTATAACAAGGTCTGACTGTACTATGATTTCTAATTTACCCTTTCAATTTGAAATCTAATAGATAAAGGTTTTCCGCTGTCTATGATCCACATCAATATTATTATCCTTGTAATCAGGAGTGAAGGCACCATGAACTAGAATCTGTATGTTGGACTACTTGTACTATGTATTTGTAAATGTCTTGTAGATTCACGAGACTGTCGAGACGATCAACCAGCTGAAGACTAACAGGGAATTCTTCCTGAGCTTTGTCAAAGACCCTCAGGAGTTCATCAACAACTGGCTGATATCCCAGACCAGGGATCTCAAGGTTAGGACCATGTACAAAAAAACATAGCCATCTCAGTGTTTGAATTAATCGGGGGTCTGGGGGGTCATTTGAAAATCTGAACCCCTGAAAATTACAGATTTTACCACCATTAACATTGGGCCTATGGAAAATGACCCCCTTATTATTTTATTTATTTTGAACACTGCATCTTGTGTATTGAATGTAAAGTGTTCTCCATTAACATACAGTGTGGTTACAGGAACTTGTATATGAATGTTATAGCTTATTTTCATAAATACCCCATATAGATAAATTAGGGATTCCTAAGTGCAAGTCAACCATTCAGGTCTTCTTCTGAATCTATTTAAGGATGGATGAATAGTAAATGGAACCTGGTTTTGTTTATCCTTAAATTAATATCCTGTTGATATGATATATTATGTACGGGTAATAAATTCCAGCTGTAAATCATTAGGTCATTAACAATAGTTGAAAATTAACAAAATACTTCAAAGGAGCTCCTTTCTTGCATCAAATCTTATAGTTATAGACTTTGTTTTCGTTGTGGTTAGTATCAGATGTACATTCATGACGGTGCTAATGTTGTTGTGTGTTGCAGACGATGACGGACGTAGTAGGCAACCCTGAGGAAGAACGGAGGTCGGACTTCTTCTACCAGCCCTGGTCACAGGAGGCTGTGTGCAGATACTTCTACGGCAAGGTAAGCGGTCGCGGTCGGCCATCTTGTCCATTGCATGCAATGGTCGTGTCATCTTTTTAGGAAACGTTGAATTTCTTTGGTGTCAACATTTGAGTTAGATCCAATACCAAATGTTAAGCTACATGCATAAGTTTTTAAATATATTTGGCACACCTAGTAATATCGAATATTCCTCACTATCTGTATATTGGCTCTGTAAATTAACCTATCATGAGCTGCCAAGTCTCTCAAGTAGTATACTAGTACTCATCAGCCAATCGGAATACAGCAATGCTTAAAGTTGAGACATCAACTGAGTGAGTGAGTGAATATGGAGTTTAACGTTGATGCGGGAATTTTTCACCCATTTGCGACGAGACATCAACTGATCAAAGGTGATAATTTTGTATTTAGGTATAAATGATATTGTGAAGCCACGTCTGCAGAAGAAACCGGATCAATGTTATCATGTGTTTGCATGCTCAGCAGGTGTTGAGGGTGTGTGGCTTCACAATTAATAGGTCAATCGGCTACAGTAATTGAGACTTGATGGGATATTTGTGTTTCCAGGTTCAGCAGAGACGCACAGAGTTGGAACAAGCTTTGGGAATCAGAAACACATAAACATGACCGCAGCATACCTCAAAACTTAATAAGACTAGTAGAAGGAATCTCTTCGGATACACATGGAAAATGGACTCTTTGCCTGCCACAAACTTGTCTGTAAACTAGAATATGTTGTACAAAAATGTAATTGACATTAGTCATAATCATGTCATTTGTTATCGTGGCTATATATCATTTCTTTGTCATTTCGTCATGTATGGTACAATAAATCATATCTCCTTTAGTATTCTTTATTTCTTTTAAAATCTGGCGATCACATTGAGAGAATGTACATACAAAAATAAGATATCACAATCGGAAATATCCAACTGACATCATCCTTTCCCACACAAATTCATCAACATGTGAATGAGATATGAAAACACCTTTTGCAATATCTTCAGACCTATGTACTACAACTGGGCAATTTATTGAAATATCTGTACTTGTTCAATCAATATCTCCAATTGTCAACATGATTATAAAACATCCATAATTGTTATTAGAGAAAGACATAATAATTCACCTCACCTATCACTGCTTATGTACAAAAACATTCCTGAGGAATATTGGATGTACCAGTCAACATCTATACCGGCAATATCTATACAAAATGCTGACGCACATACAACTGCTGCTAGCTGCCCTCCACTGTTGAAGTGTTCACAGTAGTGGCAGAAGTGTTCACAGTAGTAGCAGAAGTCTTCATAGGAGTGGCAGAAGTGTTCACAGTAGTAGCAGAAGTGTTCACAGGAGTACCAGCAGTGTTCACATTGTCTATATGACGGCCAGTCTTAGTGCTGGTGTTTACTTTGTCTTTCCTGCGTTTCCTCTTCTGTCTGGGATTGTCACTGCCTGCACCTCCTTCCCTGTCACGTGGTCGTTGACGTCCAGTTTCTGGGGCTCGGTCGACCCACGCAGGGTCACGTGACCCAGGAGCTTGGTACCTGTAGGAGTTTTGTGATCTTTAGTAACATAAATTATAAGTAACATAAGTTATCAAAACCATTTTCTAGAGACATTTAAAGGTATAATATCACAGATATTTATGGTTGTTTTGGACTAGTTCTTAGTTATAACTGCAAAGTACATTCACTTGACACATGCGAGATAGGCGGAGAAAACTCCATGTTTTCAGAGTTATCTCCGCCTATCTCGTGTGTATCACTACAAGAGCTCACGTAAGCCCCACGCACCAGTCGCATGTCTAGTCTCTGATTGGTTGCTTATAAATATAATTTATTAAAATATTCATACTGGCGAACAGTACGAGGGGTTAGAGCCAGAACACTTTATCTCCCAATTAGTGTGAAAATGAGGTTTAGGCATATTGAGCATCACCCATTTGCAAACCGTTGACAACAAAAAAGATTAAGTCAATCAGATATATACTTTTGAAGATATTCAATAAAATAAAAGTGAGTTTCTCTATATTTAAGTTGCTTCCCATACTTTCAAATGTGATTTACTCAGTATTTGGTAAAGTGGAGATAAGGTGTTCTGGCTCTAACCCCTCGATTAGTAGCAAACAGAGTTCTATATAGACAGTGATCCCAGGGTATTTGACGGAGGTTAGTGTAGTCATAATGGCCAAGGTTCTCGAGGATGCCTTTTTATAGATTTAGCTATATATTATTTTTGTCATCGCCTATGGATGAGATATTCCCGCCGCGATGTAAAACATTAATTCAATCAATCAATCATTGGGAAATAATAATGGCACCAGATTCCTGACCAAGTTTCAAAATTTGGTAGAAAGTCTCATCAAATAATATTCTGGCCCTTAATTTACTGTAAATCATGAAATTAATGCGAGCAGAATATTAATGCGAAAAATGCGACCGCCGTAGTGTCGCATTTAATTAAAGGTAAGACGGAGGAAAACATGTATGGAGACATGGCCGTTCGCATTTTATTGGTGTCACATTTACGTCTAAAATCTAGAGGTCGCA
>JAUTBV010091175.1:0-18374 GCA_032361325.1 Lepetodrilus fucensis | reverse complement strand
ATCATCATCATCATCATCATCATCATCATCATCATCATCATCATCATCATCATCATCATCATCATCATCATCATTATCATCATCATCATTATTATTATTGTGAAATGAGCCTCAATGACATTTTGTGTTATTTTCCAGGAGGAGTCAAACCCCAGGGAGAGCACAGAGATGAACACGACATTGTCCATCTCGTGTAAGTAAAATGTCCATCAATTAGTTGATAGCCAGCCATATTATACCAAGTCATATCTGGTTTAAACAAATAACTGAAAGTGGATTGGCAAACAAGCAAACTGCTTAGTTTAATGCCGTCATATCTAAATAATTGTAAACTTTCTCTATATTTTGTTACTCTACAACTGTGTACAATCAGTGTACAATTATTAATTCTGAAACGTGGAACTCACCAGGGCACTTTGAGATATAACTGTCAACAATATTTATCATCAGTATTAACTTTATCATTACTGTTCCTACGGCAACAAGGCATTGGTGGTGACCTCCAGCATGACGGAGGTTAAATGTTATCATGGTGTGTGTGATGTATTTTCACAGATACAAGTGCAATAAGTGTCAGGCCTTCATTGTCGGGACCAGGGTTCATTGTAATGAGTGCGAGGACTTTGACCTGTGTCTTGGATGTCACAAGAAGGGCAAATTCCCGTCCGGGTGAGAATCTGTAGGATCTAGAACTGAAATGAATATTCAGATATTCGCAAATGAATATTAAATTACAAATATTTGAATAGAAAAACAGCATTTGAATATTTGAACACATTTGCATCGATGTCGTAACTAAAAAAAATCCATAATACCTTTTACTCCATTCATTATTCGTTAAAAGCTTATAAAGAACTAAAATAAGGTGGTATATACCTTTGGAATATCCTTGCAACTGTTGAGATAAATACCTCGATATCTTGCATTGTTTCAATATTTTGGGAAGTCTTTTTGACTGTAAATTGTATTATTATTGTTGTGTTTTTTTGTTCCAGACATCTCGATTCTCATGATATTACTATGCTGCCTCTTATCAAATGTAAGTTAAGACATTTAATACTGGCCTGCATTCACTATAAGAGCCTATCCTTGACATACTTGTTTACTCATGTACTTCCCTAAATATCTATCCGTACTCATAACTGTACACAAAACAACTAGATCTCTCAGATCCTCTGAAACACACTTCAAACAGTTACGTTATGATGATCATGTAATTCATTTTGTTACCTCTCCTTTTCTGTCGTCGCAAATGGATGAACGATTCACGCAGCGACGTTAAACTCCATATTCACTCACTCCTTTTCTGTGGCTGCTTCTTTAAAATAGAATACCTTGCCAACTGAACTTTTTTTTTAATTTTATTATTATTATTATTATTTTTATTATTATTATTATTTTTAATTTTTAATTTATTTTTTATTATATTTTTTATTATTATTATTATTATTATTATTATTAATGTGTTTGTCTCCTCCTCCAGTGAAGAACTCTCAGGCCACGGACTCGCTGATCCAGGCTTACATCCACCAGCACGTGTGGCTGTTGTTCTCAGCGCTGACCATGGCACTGTGCGACATCCTGTACAACAACGGGGCGTCGCGGCTGTACATTGACACAGACTACGTCAAGCTGGCGGCACAGCTGCAGAACCAGTGCATCACCCTCATCACTTCGTGTCTGGAGAACGTGCCCGATGACAACGATGGTAAGACGGGGGTCCGGATAGTCTAGGATAGCCTAGGATGCGAGGGGTGTGTGGTTGTGGTAGTAGTCCAGTGGTATATGCAATGTATCTGGAAAGCAGTTTGTATTGGATGATAGGGGTATGCGGTGGTGTGAACACATGTCTGGAGAACGTGGCCGATGACAACGGAAAGGCTGGGGCTACGATAGTCTGAAACAGTGACAATGCAGTAATATTTTTCCTCACAATTCTACATTACCAAATTCTAATCGAGAATTAAATCATACTCTAAAATGTTTCATTACCTCAGGGCCTAATAAGGTGGGTACAATTAAGCCAAATTTTATTTGTAATTTGCCTGTGTGACTACAGACGGGACTAAGAGCGTGCTACAAGAAGGGACACGCAGTCTGGAGAGTCGACAGGAAGAGGCGTTCGCCATCCACTCACAGGAGAGGATCATGGGATTGCTGGGCGCCATGATACCGCAGGAGAACAAGGTAATCAGCATTCCTGTGAACTCTGTGCTTTATGATTTTATATATTTTTTTTTTTTCATCTTTTGGATGGAATTCTTGGGTAATCAAGTACTTTTTTAATTAAGTCAGTAGATAACTTAGCCCGTCTGCTAACATAAGTTCAAATATCTTGATCAGCTTGATCCTGTTGGTAATTATAATTTTAAATTTATTTAAATTTAAATTTATTCAATCTTCCAATGTCCTAATTGTTGTTTGTGTATCCAGTGTTGAATCCGATATTCTTATGAATGTAAATATCATTATCGGTTCATAATGTTTTCATATTGTGATGGCTACATAAAAATAATTTTCTCTTCCAGGAATCTCTGACTGGTGAAACATACAACTTCACAACAGGGAGCTTCCTGAATCTACTTTTCAAAATCGCCAAGTAAGTGCAGAGATTACCTTACCTTTGTGTCAGAATGTTGAGATCTATTTCACATTATCTTTGTAAAATAGTTTGTCGCAAATGGGTGCAAGATACCCGCAGCGACGTTAAACTCCATATTCACTCACTCATTGTAAAATACTTATTAATATTATTTGGTAATATTATCATTCTTGTTATTATTATTATTATTTTTATTAATAATAATAATATTATGATTTCAGACGAGAGAGTGGCCATGACCTCTGTACACAACATTTAGCTATGGGACTGTTAGGAAGACTACTTGCCAAGTGCTCCACAAAGGTGCTTAAAGCCGCTTCTTTCACTTAAATATCATGACTTGTTGCTGTAATACTATTGAAAAAATACCTCCACTCCAAAATAAAATACATTAATTAAGTAAGAAAAACAGTTGAGAAAATGTGAATATGATGTAAAATTGACAGTGTCAGAAATGGTATTTATTTTTTATATTATAGTAAAATAGATATGTTTTATTTTAGATGTTAATTTGATTAATTTATGTTGCTATATAATTTAATTTCAGGTTTCTGATGAGTCAGTAAAACAGGTGCTACCAGCAACAGTGAAGCCAAGCTCAACTTCAGGGGAGACAACTGTCAACCACCTGTTTCATTTCGGTGCTTCATGTCTTGAAAGGTCTGTATGCATCTCTGACTTTACATAGACAAGGGATAAATTATTAGTAACTTTGGAAAGGTCTGTGGTAATTTCATCTCATCATAAATATCTGGATATTTTCTGAAAATGTGTTTTTAACAATCATCGCCAGCTCACCAATTTGAGAAGACAACTTTTTAAGTAATGAATTATTTGAACACTAATTTTATCAGAATTGTTTTTGGCTATTATTGGTACCAATTTTATTATATTTTATTTATTTTTATTTTATTTATTTTTCATATTTTATTGAGGTTTTAGGATAATATAAATATTCATCTTGTGTTCAGAAGTGGTCTGGAGTGGGCGTGCTCGATGGCTCGCATCCTGGGAACGCTGTCTAACTCGGATCAGTGGCGGCCTGTGGTGCACCAACACATCTCCTCCTGTGTGCAGAGTCTCAGACAGAAGCCAGAGTTATCCTCCATCTTTGCCATGTTTGTCATGGCTGGATTCCCAGAGGTACGTTCACGGTGTACTGCTACTTTCAGCGCTATGGATTTGGCAGGTTTTCCCCTACGTTAACACTCCCTGCTGTATCAGGTGCACTTTAGTGCATCTCCAGTTGCCTTCAGCAGTGAGAGGGTTAAACTGACACACCGCGATATAAGTGAAAGAATCTTGAAAGTTGCTCTAAACCCCAACTAAAAAACAAAACAAACAAATCTGAAACACTCTGTTATAAGTGAAAGAATCTTGAAAGTGGTTCTAAACCCCATAATAATAATAATAATAATAAAATGCAGAGCCATTGCAGGAAACCGGTTTCTGCCTGCCCTAAAACTGAACAACCACAATAAAAGTGCTATACTGAAAATTACTTGCGCTCTAGAACAAAATTCTTTGGTGGAGTCAGTAGAGTGTCGCACCAATTTGCATCATGACCAGGTTTGAATCTTAGCCTGGGTAAATTATGGTCTGTTACTATCTGAATGCTGTGTGTTTGCAGGTGTTGACGATGGGGACATCGGTGCATTACACTCACACAACCTTGGAGACCAAACATGGGGTCGTCATCAAACACTTCCCTGATAAATCCAGAACTTTGGTGGTCGATTTGAAAACCAGGAAGCGACACATTGTGAGTATTGTGACAGAATCTTTCATGGATTTCTGCATATTTTGTGGCTATCAGATTGGTCACGTAGACCTGGCCATGACCTGCAGCCCCTGGATCCCAGCTATTTCAGCTGGAAACACAATTTCCCATTCTCGTCTCTGTGTATTATCATGTTATTTTAATAACAGCCGCAGATAAATAAATTTACTCTCACAGCGATAGGAAGAAACTTGAAAACTTACTGGTCTGAATAGTGATACAAATAACAAATGTAATGAATTTCTACTAGCCCTTAGCATACCTTTAGCATTAGGAGAAATGGCCCGGGCCAGCAGGTTAATTTTAATCTCTACTCTCATGTAACCCACGCATCATGTTGTAATGTGTTGTCGCGCCTAGGTGAAAGATCAGTTCGTGATGTGCGTCAGCGAGGTCATGGAGGTCTGGGACACAGATCACATGGCGGAGTTCACCGGAATCATCATGGACACTGTCACCAAACTCAGAGCTGGTGAGAATAAGGGTATCATTTCTCGAAGCTCTTGTATTCACTACGAGACAATAGCGCTCTCGTAAGTGTCAGATCACCATGTATGAGAGATAGATATGAAAGCGCTATGGTCTCATAGTAGATATGAGAGGGGGCGGGATGTAGCGCAGTGGTAGAGGGTTGGACTTCGGAGCCAAAGTTACCTTTCTGACGCGATATTGATAGGATGCACTGACTGTAGAGTGGCAATGCAGTTATCATCCTTGGTCTTGTCAGTACCAGCCGGTGCTCGCAGGTTTACTGCAACATTTAGCGCTACGGATGTTGCGGGTTTCCTCCAGCCCTAAACTGACAAGTCGTGATATTAGTGAAAGATTCTAGAAAGCAACTTTAAACCCCAATACAAACAAACAAATAGATATGAGAGCTTCGAGAAAACTATACCCAGAACAGGAATTTGTAATAATGATTTTACTCTTTTTTTCTCAATGTAGTATCGTTGTGTATTGGGGAGTTTCACGCTACGACGTAATACGGTAACTCACTGATCTAAGACTATTAGGGGTCGAAGGAAAAGAGATCCTCAGTATATATTTTGGTGTGAGGGAGAAAGATAACACAGTGGGTTATGGTTATGGTTAAAGTAACTATTTCAACAAAATGTGTCCTCTCAAATGTGTGAAACATTATACTCCATAATCACTCACTCTCAACAAAACTTGTATAATTCTATCCACAAAGCATTTGTAACTATATTCATGAAGCATATGTAACTAAATCTGTGAGACTGTTGGTTGTGTGACCCAGGTGAGGAGACGAGCGTGGAGAACATCTGGGTGCTGTCACTGGCACTGAAGGTGCTCAACAACAGTCTGAAGGCCAAGGACAAGTGTCTGCCGGACGACTTCTTCAAGCCAGAGTTCATTCAGTCCCTGGTGTTCATCGCCAGCAAGGGAACTGGCTTCAGTCAGCAGTGGCTGCTCAAAGACCTTGAGGTGAGAGACACGCCGCTTGCGGTTCAATGCAAAAGTTTGCCAAAGAATAAAGGTTGTGTGAAAATGGAGGGCAATGTTTTATTTAATTTCTTTTATATTTTTTAAATAAAAATTAGTTGTTGTTTTTTTATCCCAGCTTCATTGCCAAGAGCTTGGTTTGCCAGATTGTTTTCGTTTTCTTTAACCAATTATGTCTTGATTTTGCCCAGCTATTGTACTATATATATGAAGAGGAACACTAATGGTTATAATGCTATGCACATTGGTAATAACAGTGTTATTTTCAGCGAGGAAGGGTAACGTTTTATCCTTGCACGCCCGCATGTCGTGTTACTTTTTGTTTGTTTTTCAAGCTGTATATCATCGATCACTGGCCACCATATATGAGGACGGGTAACTTCACGGACTTACCAGTCCTCATGGCTGGCAGTGAAATTTCTGGAGTTTTATACACTGGTAATAATAAAGTCTCATTCATTGTTTCATTCTTTGCAATTTTCATGTTAAACCTGCCACTTGGCATACCGTGACTACATCAGCATCCGTCGTCATCACTAGGTACTGTCACTGATGCTGTACACCCACGACGGCTCGCATCCCGTGAAGAAAACCAAACTCATGGGCAACAAAGACGACAGCGCCAAGAAGAAGGACTCTGAGAAAGACGACGACGTTGATGATGACGACGACTCCAGCGTCACCAGCAGCGATGACGACGACAATGATGACGAGGATGACGTGGATGCCGAGCTGGACCTGTCGACGTCAGACTCCGACTCATCGTGGGCTGACGACGATGACAACGACGTGTTTGGACATCTGGATGACAAGACAAAGAGTCTCTTTGAGGTGAGTTTGGGCGGGAGGTAGCATGATGGTAGAATGTTTGGACTTTGGGTTCAAATCCCTGACAGCCTGATTTCATTTTTCGTGAAAGTTAATTTTCTGACATGATATTGATAGCAGGTGCTGACTGTAGCTGGCTATGCAGTTGTCATCCTTGGTCTATCAGTGCCAGTTTACTACAACATTCAACGCTACAGATTGTGTTAATTGTGTTATATGGTTCTTGAGCAATCTTGTCTGTCTATGGTTTGATGTTAGACGTATTTGTTTTGTTTTTGTCAGGCATTGCATCACGATTTGAAAGTTCCTCATTCGGTCCTGCAAGTCATGTATGATATGAACGATGGCAATATTGAGTCGGTGATGAAAGCCATTGTTGAAAAGTAAGTTGTTAATAAGTTATTAGTAAGGTTTTCCTCTTTTTTTCCCCTAAATCTTGTTTATATTTATATTTTGAATAAATGTTCATCAAATAGAATATGTAATGTTGAGATATAATGTAATTGGTAATTTTTTTGTCTTCAATTGTGAAGAAAACACTTTGAAAAACAGTCTTAAAATTGAACAATACAAATTTCAATAAAGCGAAACTGTTATTAATTGCTGCCATTCCAAACCTCACATTCGTTTGTACATAACCTGTCATCACCATTTCAGTTTTGAAGGCTCAGATGAAGTGAAGACGTTCATGGAAAAATGGTAGGACTGTACTTTGATTTTCTTTTGATTTAAAACTATATTCACTGATCTATTTTGGGGAGAAGAAATATGCAGTCATCCTAGTACTTTCTAGAGGCCAATGTTGGTAAGCCAGCAGAGAGAGTTAACATGGATTTCTTTTAAGCAGACTCGTTCAATAGCAAGCTTCCCAGACCACTCAAAATATATTTCGGGAAATGGCATACAGCTATTTGCTCAGCAACCTTGGCCCGGAGATTACAAAACTTTTGTGATGCGCAGACCTAAGTAATTGAAGTATCTGCTTGCAGGGAGAGCAACACTGTGACGAAGACGACAGAACGGAGCACGGTGCAAGGCATGGAGAAGGTGATAGATACTGGGATTCACTTCCACCCCATCATGAACAGAGTGCCCAGGTAAGAGAAACGTCGCACAGAGAGGACAACAGCTGGTGGACGTACTTGTAGTGATGGTTGTGGTGATGGTGGTGATGGTCGTAGTGATGATCGTAGTGATGGTTGTGGTGATGGTAGTGTTGAAGTTGGGTGTAGGTGTGGTTTTGGATGTGTTGATGGTGTTGATCAGTGTTCTAAATTACTGCTGGCCCGCTGGCCCAGCCATTTAACCTAATGCTAATAGAGGTATCCTAAGGGCCAGTAGAAATTCATGTTTTTTGTAAACATTTGTTATTTGTATCATTATTCAGGTCAGTAGGTTTCCAGCGGTAATTTCGATGGTAGTGAGTTGCACAAAGAAATTACAGCTGGCGGTTGTAGGCATTGTGGTGGTGGTTGTGGTGGGTTGTTGGTGGTTGTGGGGTGGTGGTGATGGTAGTGCTTATGATTTAGTTATGGTTTTGGGTGTAGTTTATTTGGGTGTATGGTTTTGGGTAGTAGTTATAGTGAGTTGCTTCTGTTGCGTGTGTGGTTATAGTGAGCTTGGATGTGGTAGTGGTGGTTGTGTGGGATGTGGTGTTTATGTATATAGTTATGGTGATTTTGTATGTGATTTATGGGTAGTGGTTGTGATGGTGTTGATTGTGGTGGATGTGGGCCTGGTGGCGGCTGTGCATGTGGTGGTGGGAAATCTGATAGTACTTTTGTTAGCTCATACAAATTCATAAATATACATTGAGAGTTTTAAACCAGCATGGATACCTCCAATCGGATCAACCGAGCGACATCCACAGATATCCTCTCGGACCTCACTGGTAGTTTACCATATTGACTGGTTTCCTTGTGTCGTAAATGGGCACATGTACCGACATTGAAGATAACTCTATTATCCACCATTATCCACCATTAGGGAAAAGACGTATTGAGGTACAAACGAATATTTCCATTCCGGAATGTCGCGAAGTTGCTACGAATGGGATACCTCCTGCCATGGTACTTAGTCAACTAATGACATCCTTGTGTTTCAGGTCCATAGACAAAGCTGTGGAAGAGTCTGGGAATAGTAACGAAAACTTGCTGCAGTCACCAGACATTCAAGGGGAGATAAGTGAGAAGGGCCGAAGTAAAAGCGCGGACTTGCTGAAGAAGGAGTTGGAAAAGCACGGACGAGTTGGTTCCCGCGAGTACCTCGCCAAAGTGAACATGGCTATGGGAATTCTGTATTCTCGCCACTTGTTGACTGGGCTGCTTGCACATTGGCCAGAATCTGGTCATGTGATAAACGCGTCGCTTCTCGGATGTAAGGACCTGCAGCAGATTCCGTGTGTGTTAGATCTCCTTTACAAAACCGACACTCACAACTGTTTTCAGAAGGTATGTACTGTCAGGTCATATTATTCATGTTTTTTATTGTATTAAATTAGAACATTTTATTAGAATTTGTATTTGTATTAGAATTAAATTAATTAATTAAATTTGCAAAAATGGTAATTAGAAAACTTTACTAGAATTTGTATTTGTATTAGAAATAAATAAATTAATTAATTAAATTTGTAAAAATGGTAAATAGGAAAATTATTATTCTGGTTTTTTTTAAAGGCATAATATCACGGTTGATTGACCTATACAATGGACATACAAATTTCGATCTGAGACTAATTATGCATGATTTGTTCACCCAAAAGTATTTATTTACTGATGTACTTATCCCCCCCCAGCACTCAATAGTTATAAAACAAATCGGGGAGGGGTTGCATTGGAGGTTTATCAGCGACACAGCGGTGGAAAGCTTTTTGAAAGTACAAACATGATTTTATGTATGTCAAGTGAATGCACTTTGCACTAGTCCAAAACAACCATAAATATCTGTGATATTATGCCTTTAACCTATCCCTGGTGGATTAGATACATACACTGCATATCCGATTGCATATCCGATATCCAATTAGGGCATATCCGATTGCCTTCAGCATGGAGGGTGAAGACTAATTTTTTTCAGTCAGTAATTTATCAAATTTTAATTTGTGGGGGTCGTGATGAAAAAGTTTAATTTCCCAGGCAAATTAGCATTAGGTGAACGAAAAAACATGTTGCAATAACCAGACTCACCGCACTCTGTTCCCACAGGTTGTACAGAATGTGATCCAGCACTCGGAGAGGGCAAGTCTGGTGCCCATTGCGTACACTGCGTGTCAGTTCATGGAAGAGGTCACGTTGTCGGCGGTCACGAAGGAGTCGCAACACAACTACGTCGCCGAGTCCAAGGAGGAGAAGGTTCAGTTGTCTGGCGCCTCCTTCCTCACCGTAACCTTCGACAGCAAGTCAGTGGACCCTTTTCTTCCTCTTCTTCCTCTTCTTCCTCTTCTTCCTCTTCTTCCACCTCTCTTACTTCATTGTGTACGGGTGAAATCTTCCCACTGCGATGTAAAGCACCAATTCAATTAAAGCACCAGGGGGGCTATTCTTGAAATGTTCTTACTAACTTCTTAACCTAACAACAGTTGGTAGCCATGATATGAGAATCGTTAAGATTATCGTTCGATCGTAAGAACATTTCGATAATAGGCTCCCAGTATTTTGGGAAACAAATCTATTATTTTCTGTATATCCCATGGTTTTCAATATTTTAATATTTGTTAATATTTTTTTATTTTTTTGCCAAGTGATTACAAATAAATTTAAAGATAAATAAAAACAGTGAGCTACCTTTCTCATTGTCAGGTGTGCAACGAATGAAGCAGATAGCAGATTGATATTCGGGACAAATGAGGCGACGACTAAAGATTCACATTCCTTTTGTGGGACATCCAGAGCCAAGTGGAGCAGCTTCCAGGTGCCAGGTCAGTAATGTCCTGCAGTAATGTCCTGCCATCACAGTAATGTCCTGCAGTCTCAGTAGAGTTGTGAAGTAACAGTAACTGTCCTGCCATCACAGTAATGTCCTGCAATAATGTCCTGCCATCACAGTAATGTCCTGCCATCACAGTAATGTCCTGCAATAATGTCCTGCCATCACAGTAATGTCCTGCAATAATGTCCTGCCATCACAGTAATGTCCTGCAGTCTCAGTAGAGTTGTGAAGTAACAGTAATGTCCTGCCATCACAGTAATGTCCTGAAGTACTCAATAATATCATGTAGTCACTGTCTGCCACACAATATTCCTGTGTAATTCTTCACACTATAGGTCAATGATTGTCTACTATAACCCACAAACCTGGCCACCATTCCACAGAACGATCTTAGAGCTATAAGAGTCGTAACTGCTTAGCAACAGGAGCTACGACTCTCGTAACACTACACTTGGTCTGTGAAACGGGTCCCTAGGCTCTAAGGTAGACATTCCATAAATCCCTGTACAATGACAGATGGATGTTTGCGAGTTCCTGACCTCTGCATGTTTGGACGTGTTGCAGGGGACACCATGTATTACAGATTCATGAGCTGCGAGACTGAGACGCCCACACTGTACGGCTACAAGTTCACAGTGACGGCCGGCACCAGAGACAGCTTCGAGACCGGACACACCATCCTGGAGGCAGTGCTGTCCTCCAAAATGGCACTGTATGTTTCTGTCCATCTCTCTGTCTGTCTGTCTCTGTCTCATGCCTCTCCTCTTTCTCTCTCTCTCTCTCTCTCTCTCTCTCTCTCTGTCCGTCTGTCTGTCTGTCTGTCTGTCTGTCTGTCTGTCAGTCATTGACAGTGATAATCAAAGCCCACCAATTGATAGATTACTGATGCCTAAAGTTATTTTTTAACTTACAGAATGTTTTCATACATATAATGTTCAAGATTAATTCAAATACATATATAGTATAGCACAGCATAAGCCGTCCTGTGATAATTGCACTGTGCTTGTCTTCCCTTGCACAGATCTCTGCCGCTGTCTGACCTGTGGTCCAGCCTGGTGTACGTGGCGTGTAAGCAGACGGGCACTCAGAGGCTCAAGGCCATCCAGCTGCTGTTAAAGATCACTCAGACACAGTTCAAGTGAGGATACATTTTTTTGTGTGTTCTTTTTTTTCTCACAATTCTGAGGAAGAATTTGCTGTATGTTATGTTCATGGTTCCGTTCCACTGAACGGACATAGCTCTACAAGAGTTGTGACTATATGCTAACATGGAGTTTTGACTCTAATCCACAGACCAATCTGTAATGCTACATGAGTGGCTCAATATCCACACATTGGTCAACTAACCGTTGTCATGAGGATCATTTGAAAATCTCCAATGTTAAAGGCATCTATTTGTGCAACTGCAATTTACAGATTTTACCACAATTAACATTTCATCCATGGAGAACGACCCCCTTATTATTTTCTTAATTTCTAACTGGTAGGTCTCGTCTGGGCGCGGATCAGAAGCCGTCTATCGACCCCGGACTGTTGAAGCCGCTGTGGTTGATGTACACGTCCAACACCAAGGAGGACTCGGACACAGGAACAGTGCTGCCACCTGTCATACGCTCCCTCACTGAGCTCTTCCTGCAGGTCGAGAATCTGGTCATGGTAAGAATCGATTGAGTCGGCCATATCGCAGTACATTATTATACTAAATTGTGGTACGGGTGGTAGCGTAGTGGTAGAACGTTGGATTCAGAGCCAAAAGATCCGTGTACAAATCCTGTCATCTGGCATCAATATTCGCGAAAGTTACCTTTCTGACGCAATATTCATAGGATGCACTGTCTGTAGAGTGGAAATGTCAGTACCAGCCAGTGCTCGCATGCTACGGATGTTGCAGGTTTCCTCCTGCACTAAACTGACAAGTTAATTAATTTTATTGAGTATAGATCGGCAACGTTCTACCAATACCGAGCCTTAGTTCTTTGTTTACAGACAGCGTGATTATTTTGGTTGCAATGTGTTTTGATGATGGAAATTTAACGATCTTGTGTCTTGCGTTTGTAGGAATGGGACCTGCATGTGGAGTATTTAGTGGCTGTCCAGGACATTGAAGACATCAGAAAAATAGTCAGACAAGTACGTGCAACTTTGTCTCATTGCAATTCGTGAATTTAGAAATTGTTCGATATTTTCTACATTGATCAGCAATGGTATATTTTTAATATCAAATGCATAATTTTAAAGAATCTAGAAACTCCAATTAAAAAATAAAACATGATTATTTTCATTAGAAAAAGTATTATTGCAGTTTTGTGCGTGTGTGTATCAAATGAATATATGTGTAACGAAAAAAAATCTATATGTACTGCTCAGAGTGAAAAATTCCCTCTGCAACGTAAAGCATAAATTCATTCTTTCATTCAGAGAACGAGAAATCAAACTTTTACAGGTGTGTGCGATCTTACCGTACTTGTGTGTGCGAGTGAATAAATATTGCCAGTTACAAAATTGTAAAATTTCACTTTCTGTTGGTTTAACAGGGTCTGATCAATATCGCTGCTATTGGCCATGTGATAGGATATAAGAACTCTGCAACAGAATTAGCCTTGGCTGTCAGGAAAAAAACTGGGACAGATGCAAGCCCTCAAGGGAAGTAACCCAAGCTCTCAAGGGAAATAACCCAAGCTGAGTTTTAGGAAATCAATGAACATATAAATACCAGATAGTTTTTAAATGTCTATTGTTGTTTAAAACAAAATATCTTCACAGCTGTGTGTGACAATGTTTATAATTGTACAAGTTATTTATTTGTTGCATATTGTTTATTATATTTCCCCCCCAGGATTGTCCAATATTCCGTATCGTGCCTTTAAATCAAAGATAATAGCTGGACGTTGCTAGGTTTTTCTCAATGTTGTTTGTCGTCTGTACAGTAACATTTAGGGTATGATTGTTAATGTTTGTCAACTATGTGATCACATGACCAAGAATTCATCCGTTGACCAGTATAAAATGATTGTCTATGTATTCTGATTGCATACTTAACCCAAATATTATATTATCACCTGTGCTGAAAATACTAATTCCTGTTATTATGCCTGTTATTGTTGCTTTGACAATATATCAAATATTACATTATTATCTAGCTTTATGCAGCGTGAGGTGATCTTATTTTTTGTTTTTAATTTTTTTTGGGGTATTTTTTTTGTTTTTTGTTATCTATCGAAGGTTAACATTATTTTCAACAATATTGTATCTGAATGTGGATTGCATATAAATGATTGATTTCTTGATATTGAATTATTAGTAATAATTATCATCAAGTTGTGTGTACATTTGCAACCTTTATATGTTAATTCAGTGCTATTTTACCAAACATTGTGGTATCTGCTTATTATAAACGTTTCATTCTTTGAACAGATTTATCCATGTTGATAGGTAAAGTTTCCTTTCAAGTTGTAAATATGAATGTGTGATTTGTATCTTAGACGATGCTATTTCAGCTATCACAGAATCTGCTCTGTCTGTAATATTGTACAATCCATGATTTTGCTAGAGATAGAAAAATCGGCATTGAAGACCCCAAGTTTTAATATTCATGTTGTTTTATGAATTAGGTTACCACTCTGACCTGTTTGTTTCACAAAGGTTTTGGGTTTTTTTAAAACAATATTTATTTCAAAAACTTCCACGACCAGCCAACTTAAGAAGGGTCATAATGGTAGTCCAGGCCTAAATATAGGACTATGTAAGTTCCTGTTGTAGTAAAAGCATAGTGCACACCCTTATTTATGCCAGGCCCCCGTTTCACGATGGTGTCCTAACTAGTTAGGAGCTCCTAACCCAAGTTATCACCTCATAGTTTCACGACCACATCACAAGTCAAATACCTTCTTAAATTGGCCAGGACTATAAACCACATAAGGGTGGTACTGGTAGTTTTGTTAAAAGTTCCTGTTAATAAAAAGCATAGGATATTTAGCGCAAGTGTGATTTATGCCAGGACTACAGACCAAATAATGCTTGTACTGGTAGTCTTGGTGTGAATGCTATAGTAAACGCATAGTGTAAACTCTGATTTATGCCAGGACTAAAGCACAATGTATTCGTGAAACTCAGGCCGGATGTGAAATTATCCATTGAAATAATGTGTTCAAAACTCTGTGTGTGCTATAGATAATCTTACCACAGATTCTAGTTTTTGATTAGCTAAAAAGCTGTTTGGCAAAATCTTCATCCAGCAGAGAGAGGGTTAACCAGCAAGCCCTTCACCCAGCATGGAGAGGGTTAACCTATAACTGGTTCGCTGTCCTTCACCTATTATCACATATCAAAGGATAATTTATGTAAAGTTGGGAATATTCCTAAAAGAACCTGCATCAGGCAGACTGATGACGATGTAATCCGATTCGCAGACATGGTATATTTGTTATTTTAATCTTGCCATATTCTTTTTACTTACTTGCTTACAGGTGAACAGCTTAATGGGTAGTTTATTTTGTTTTTGTAGATTAGTCTACCCCCCATGGTTGTTGTGCTTTCATTTTGAGAACGGTCAGTGAGATAAGAAATATTTTTGATCAATATCTCAACATTTTGCATTGTAATGTCATCATTTCTAGAATTAGTTGTTAGAAATATAATATGATGCTAGAAATTTTAGCATCATATTAGCGACATGAAATTGGAAAGAGATTTAGAATTATACACATACCGGTATGTAATATACACACGGGAATGAAAGACCTACAATGTACAATACTAGTTGATAAATATTTACGAATAAAAAAATCTTTACCTTGGAAGGATCGGTAAATTCATTAAAGTTTTTTGTTCGTTAAAATTTTATGATTTACAGTGTTGTTTTTTTGCGCAGTCTAATATTTAATGATCATGGTTTATGCTGTTTATTACACATATAGATCATCAGTCAACATGACATACTATATGTACACCATTATGAATGTTCAAAATTGAGAATTCATGACGAGAAAATACAGTCGGCAAGAAAATTGTTTGTTAACATTGAAAGAAACGTCAGTTTGATTTTGTTAGGGGCAAACTTGTATACCATAATTCTTCTATTAATTCGAACAGGTAAACCTAATTAGATCTAAAAAAAATAAATGAGTGGTATTTTATTACAAGCAGTATAAAATTTCAGCAATTCCATTGCCAGATATGAGGACTAGTAAGTCTGAGAAGTTACCATCCTCGCTGAAAATAACCCATGCAAGAAAGGCTCTATTTGGAGAGCACACATATACAAGTGAAAGTAACTTGAAAGCGACTATAATCCCCAATTTCTTTTAATATTTTCGGCAGTTTATTGATTTATTTGAACTATTATATAATAATTCATGGAAGAATTGTGTTAGAAATTTTTTTTCAAACTTTGTATTTGACAATGGCATGATGAATCCATCCTGTTTTGTTTTCAGAGTTTATGCTTTCATATACAATATATATATCAAGTAGTCTGCCTGTGATAATGATTAGACTTGTGGTATTTGTGTTATTCAAATTGTAATAAAAGATACAAGTGGTGTTTTCCATACAATAAGTTAACATATCTGTGTGTAATGCTGTATAAATGTTATGTATGTTGAAAAGTACATTGTGGACTAACAAGTTACATTGAGCGAAATGAACATGTATATATTAATGACATATTTACCAGGTAAGCTTTGTTTCGCTGCAGATAACCAGGTGCCGTTAGGAACTGTGATTTTGATGATGGGTGTTATTCCCTAGGTACTATTTAGCATGGCATATATAGAGATTTGTCATCAGCACTGTCCCAATACATAGCATTCCATTTATGATGGAGGATTTTATTTTATTTGTTAGAGGGTTGGGGGGAGGATTAATTTTTCTAGGTAATCAATCATATCTGTCATATTCAGGTTTAGTTTACAATACAAATAGGTTTTACCTGCAAGTTATAATATTGGAGATGTTATAAATAATAAGAAAATCTTTGTGTATACATGTACTACTAGATAATGCAAATAGGGACTTGAATTAGAATATGTCCAAAGACAAAGAACCATGTATCTGATCCACCTTGAATAATCTCTTTAATTATTCTGATTTGCAGCTATTTTATTTTTACAGTATAGGCTTTATAAAAATAATATATCTTTATTATTCAAAGGGGGAAAAAATGTGTTTCGTTGTACCAAATACCACTGCATATAGTCAGAAAACATTGCAGTAGAGACAACATTTCAACATTGCAACTGTTAAGGAATATAGACCATATTTTATTTATTTTCATGCACAATGCCTAGATTTGACTAATGATGTTGATGAAATGTTAATAAGTAATGTTAAGGTAATTCTTTTAAGATGTATATACCGGTAATCCTATTTGCTTAAGGTAGGTAAATTATTACATTATTAATTGGGTGTGTTTTATAAGATGAAATATGCTCATTCATTTCAGAAATAACATACAGTAGTATGTCTTTTGGCTATTTTGTTCGTCTAGCAGGGAGAGTGTTTAGACCATTGTGTAATAAGTTATGTTAACAAACCAGAAGGAATATTTATATTTGTTCAGGAAGGAGAGTCTGGAAAGATATTCTAGTTGTTTTGTATTGCCAGTCCCACTTGGATACTGCAAATTATGAAATTAATGCAGCAGAATATTAATGCCAAGACCACCGTATTGTCGCATTTAATTGCTCCAAATTAAAGGTAAGTACTGGTAAAAAAAACTTGTATGGAGACATGACCGTTCGCATTTTATTGGTGTCGCATTTACGTCTAAAATCTAAAGGTCGCATTAAATTAGTGGCGCATTAATTTCGTGATTTACAGTATTCTAGTTGCTATTTGTATTAATCTCCGTTGATATAGTACGTAGTATATAATATATAAGTGTGCTTTTTGTTTTTGTATTCCGAATGTATTGCCCGTATTGCCCATGTATAAACTTTCACAATGTGAGAGGTCTTGGACAGTATATAGTAATCTGTATAAGCGTACTATCCTGGTTTAATACATATGTATATATAATTCAGGCTCCACAGATAATTCTGAATGACACCAAGTTAAAATGTATCAAAATTAGCATTTATACAACCATGTGAAGTGTTTATTATATGTGTTAGCTTAACAAAATGGTTATTGTAAAAGTATTTAGTTGTCAAGCTGACTATATAGCAGTGTATTACAGATAAATCTCACGTTTGGTGTTGTCAAATACTGTTGACAGTATGTGAATTGTATGGTGTATACAGACTATTACTATTGTGTATTATTATTATGTATATTATAGATTATCTTCATTGTTATCACCTCATATGTTTGCCTCTATGTATGCATACTCTTGCTATGTGTTCACTAACAAACAAGTACGTGGATTTGTGTACATATCGCTCAACTTTGTCTTTTATAAAAATGTAAAAAATTCACAAGAACATGCCTGTTTGTTTCGTTTGTATTAATGTTAAGCAGACTGGGCTCTCTACTCGAGTTTCCATGTAACATTTTCTTATAATAGTCTGAGAATATACTTCGATTATTATGCAATTGGATACATCAACATGTTCCTGCTTCATAGAAAACGCAATACACAAAAACTTGTATTGCGTATTGTAGTAGATATAGAAGGACCAGTAGGTTATGTTCCTGTTAATTCCAACCATAGAAAATATGATATGTTATAATAAGTATTCAGTCTATAAAGTAAGATACTCTTAAGCTGTGTTCACACTGAAACCACTTTCAAATCGAATTCCCCAATTCGAATTCCGGAATTCGATTTGTATA
>JAUTBV010091164.1:0-18379 GCA_032361325.1 Lepetodrilus fucensis | reverse complement strand
TAGTATTTCTAAATGTTGCTTAATGACTGAATGTTGCTCTACATCATACAGTGCCTAGTATTTCTAAATGTTGCTTAATGACTGAATGTTGCTCTACATCATACAGTGCCTAGTATTTCTAAATGTTGCTTAGTGACTGAATGTTGTTCTACATCATACAGTGCCTAGTATTTCTAAATGTTGCTTGGTGACTGAATGTTGCTCTACATCATACAGTGCCTAGTATTTCTAAATGTTGCTTAGTGACTAAATGTTGCTCTACATCATACAGTACCTAGTATTTCTAAATGTTACTTAGTGACTGAATGTTGCTCTACATCATACAGTGCCTAGTATTTCTAAATGTTAATGCTAATGGATGCAATTATTCTGCACTAAATTCTCGTTGGACAGTCTGCCGTGATCCTGATCGTGTCTTATTCTGTTAACTACTAGACATCAATGCACTGAAAGTAAGACTGACAGGATTACTCACAGACTTACCAGTACATATACCCCTGTCAGTGAGAAGTAAAGGCATCCTTGTCGAATGTTTCTTAAGCTTGTATGTATTTACAATGTTAGGTCATTGCCTATGTGCGAGATATTCCCGCTGCGATGTACGTAAGGCATTAGTTAAATTAATTTTTTAAATGGTGCTATTTTTGTACTGGATAATGTAGCCGGGTGTGATGTTAGATTCTCCTAATGGTCCCGAAATTATGTGGGGAAATAATTTTTAGTACAATTTCATGTTCAACTCAAAGTTTTGTTCACTCTATATACAATTTGAGCTTAGGCATGAAATCATACTCAAAATGTTTTGTAATCTTGAGGTCTTGTCTTGACAACCTCTTTGGCTCAGTCGGTTGAGTTTGGGATTCGCAATCCAGGAACTCTGGTATGATAATCCACTAAAAGATCGGTGAATAGGTACGATATTCCATTGAAGTACTACAAGAGTAATGGATATTCAGATTTATGTTTGTGTAATACTCTATGGTAATCATTAATTAATACCTTCTGTGTGGAAGAACCAAAGTATTTGTTGTCGTTGCGATAATCTACTGAAACATTATTCATGTGCGGATATTCTATATGCGGATATTCTATATATGGAAAGGAAGAACTAATATAGTTTTTAAATATGTTTTAGATGAATATTGTAGTTTCTATAATGGCTGTCTTGCATTTCACTCAGTCCAAGTATAAATCAATAGGCAAGGAAAAATAAGGTTTCCTTTAATATTCGTGGAACTTGGCAATGAATCCACTACACAGAACTGTGGATGACGGTGATCTTGTTATTTATGTGCAATCTACACGTATGTTTCTACATACCACATTTCTATTTTTTGATGGATTTAACAGCTTCCACTATAATGTCTGTGTTGCATTTCACTCGTGTCAGGTATAAATATTGGAAAAATAAAAAGGTTTCATTTAATGTTCTTGGCACTCTGCAAATGAGGCTACTGTAGAGAGATGAGGAGATCAATAGAAGAAGGTGGTATTGTTCTTTCAGTTACGTAGCTGTGACTAGTCCGAGTTCTTGGGCACCTGAGTGCTGATGCTAAAGCGTCTGTACTGATGCTAAAGCCTCTGTGCTGATGCTAAAGTGTCTGTGCTGATGCTAAAGTGTCTGTGCTGATGCTAAAGCATCTATGCTATGCCTAGATGTTTTATGTGCTTTATCTTATTTGTAATCAGAACTAGAATCAGAAATTGAAAGCTTCCACTGATACCAAGAGTTTCAGTATCACAGTCGTCGCAAATGGGTGAAAAATTCCCGCAGCGCCGTTAAACTCCATATTCACTCACTCACTCAGTATCACAGCAGGTACTGTCTGATGGTTAGACCGTTCACCAGCAGGTACTGTCTGATGGTTAGACCGTTCACCAGCAGGTACTGTATGATGATTAGACCATTCACCAGCAGGTACTGTCTGATGGTTAGACCGTTCACCAGCAGGTACTGTATGATGGTTAGACCGTTGACCAGCAGGTACTGTCTGATGGTTAGACCGTTGACCAGCAGGTACTGTCTGATGGTTAGACCGTTGACCAGCAGGTACTGTCTAATGGTTAGACCGTTGACCAGCAGGTACTGTCTGATGGTTAGACCGTTCACCAGCAGGTACTGTCTGATGGTTAGACCGTGACCATACCATCAGGTTCTGTCTGATGATTAGACCGTGACCATACCAGCAGGTTCTGTATGATGGTTAGACCGTGACCATACCAGCAGGTTCTGTTTGATGATTAGATCGTGACCATACCAGCAGGTACTGTCTGACGGTTAGACCATTGACCAGCAGGTTGTGTCTGATAGTTAGACCGTGACCATACCAGCAGGTTCTGTTTGATACTTGGACTATTCTATAAGTACTGTCTCAGAGAGTGAAAGCATCACATTTTGTTCCTTGCCATCAGGGATGCATTCAAAGACACAAGGTCTTGCAAGCGGCTTACCAAACTAGCCACTGTCTCAAGAGTCGTATGAACCGTACATTAGACAGGGAACCAGTTTAGCCAAGCGGCTTTCTCAGCTCTGTGCTGATTGAACGCACCCCTGATATACAGTATTCAATAATGGTAGGATCTGTTTCGGTGACACAGACTTGAATTGATGGTCAATGCAATCTGACATTACAGTAATAAGTTGAGGTCCTGATGTCCTGTTCTAATTTTCTATTTTTAAAAATATCATCAAATGGTAACCATGGGACCCCGTTCCACAGAAGAGTCATATAGCCACGAGAGCCATAACTCCTGTACGTTAGCACGGAGTTGCTAAGGAGTTATGACTCTCGTAGAGCTATGATTATTCTGTGGAACGAGGGCCTGGTTACAAAGAAGGAATGTTGTGACATAAATACTTTTAGGGTTAAAAAGAACATTAGACATCTGTTCCAACCATGGCCATTAGTGATCTATATCACAGTATATTCATATGATGCTGGAGTTAGGCCCTGCTTTACTTACTGCATTCAACTGTCACTAGACTGCCGAATCAATCAATATTAATCTTAAAATGGTTATACAGATAATTTTATTTTTATATTTAAATTGATGTATTTTTTTGTAGTTTTCTTCCAAAGTAAAAATGTGTGAAAAACTAACATTAACCTTGAGTAAATGGAATAAATATCCTGATAACTTTTCTCTCTCTGAAAGACAATCAAAGAAATGCCATAAAAACATTAAATTAATTTTAAGCAGATTTAAAAAGTGTAAGTAGATGATTCCAGTTTAATTTGTTCTCACAGAAAAAAACCACCTTTATTAATTTTATTTCGTTGATTAGTGACTGAACATTCAAATGTCATTTCAGTCTGTCTGAAAGTCGTGAAATATTAACAGCTTTAAAAAACAATTAAGCAGCTTATTCCAGTTTAGGTGATTAGTGACAGAACATTCAAATGTCATTTCAATCTCTGTCTGGGTTCCTGTAATTAAAGTTGTGAAATATTAACAGTCAAAAACATATGGCAATTCTAGGATGCATTTCAGCTTGTTATGACTTGCAATAGCAGCATAGGGATATTGCAGCCAACAATTGGAGCTGAACCATGATACAGCAAAGCATTGAATTACTATTAAAATGTGATGTCTAGAATACAACTAGCATATAGTTGTGCATTAATACTAGAAAGGTCAGTAATGGGGGTCATATAATTCTGAATTGGTTGTGTTTAGCCATGTCCTAAGCATTCATTATCCAACATGTGTTTCACCTCGGCAACATGTGTTACCTATTTGATTATTTATTTATTCACAAATTGTTTAGCTCATTCTTGATGAATTAGAATGTAAATTCTGAACTTGAAACTATTTATTGAGAAATCTATAAATATATATGGTAAAATATGGATCATATCTGCTTATAGATTTGCCAAAGGATGCATGACCCATATTTACCTTTAACCCTTATACTGCTGCACTGTTTCTGCATTGTGATGATCATAGCCATTGTAAAAAAATTGTATTCCTCCATATACACTGATATAGTTGGGAAATTGTTCAACATACCGCTACGGATGTTGCGGGTTTCCTCCTGCCCTAAGAAATCATGATATTAGTGAAAGAATCTAGAAAGCAACTCTAAACCCCAATTTAAAAAACAAAAACAAAAACAAAAAAAACAAAACATCAACAACAGAAAAACATCAACAACAAAAAACATACTGGTAGTGCATCTGTGTATGATATAATCTGGAATCGCATTCCATAAAATAATAATAGATCCTTTCATAAGCATAACCACAAAGACATTTCATACTACGATCAGATATTTACAAGAAAAGGGATCAGCATTTAGGCTGCTAGATCGATCGAGGATGTTTGTAATCCCGGTGATCATCATGAAATGTTGGTTGCCATGCCACTCTACATGTTTGAAAATAATTACTAAATTAGAGAATATCCCATGAGATATCAATGCTTATTGAAGCCTTGGCTCTTGGTGAACTTTGACCTTCACAGTTCAAGGCACTCTTTCAAGAAGCTCTAGTAAGACCAATAGTATTCCTTGTAAAGTGATATTATATTAATACAGTGACTGAGACCGCTTTACAACAGGGTCTTGGTTTCATAATGATTGCGATATCTTCATGAAAGCGTGTTCTATGAGGGTCGTAACTCTTATATTGAGGGTCGTAACTATGTTGGCGTATAAGAGTTATGACTCTCATAGCACTACGATTGTTCTGTGGAATAGATCCATGATCTTCAATGACACGGACAAGGAAATACTAGCTTTCACATTAATCTTTGAAGAATCCTGAGAGCATAGTGTGTTATTCTAATTCTTCAATAGAATGTATTGACTTATTTGTCAAAAGCCGAGTGCATAGAACTTAACGAGCTCCACACAGCCCTCCAAGCAGCTTGCCTTCACAACTGTCAGCATCCATGTTATGTACCATTGTTACACCTTATCCCTTGTCATCGCAATCCATTGTCGACCAATCAGCACAAGGCGTACCAAAATCCACAATGTTGATTTCCGAAATATCATTTCATAGCCAGCATTCATCATGGTGTTGAATAAGAGCTATTGCCATGATTACCTGTGTGTTGAATAATAGCTATTACCTAAACAATTCCCGCAGTGCTTGTGGCCATTGTTCGTTATTCAATGGTTGCTAATTAATGAAGATATATACCAGGGGGGGGGGGGTTCTATCCACTTGTTGGTTTGGCATTGATGTAGTGTTTGAGCTTGTATTTCTGTCCTGGCCTGAAGAAAGAAGTTACATGGAGGGGAAATATGTCGTTATAGATTCAAGTGACTCAGGGTTAATTTCAACTTCATTTTTATATGGGTTATTATTATAAAGCCCAAAGTTTATCTGAGCACATTTTATCTGAGCATGATTTTCGGGCTTCATGTTGGTACACTTTGCAACTTTATTTTGGCACAGTTTTATGTTCTTTGATTTGGCATAATTTACTGGGCTTTATTTTGATACATTTTAGGGGCTCTGATTTAATATATAATATGTATATATATATATTTTTATATGGGATCTTTTTTGGTCAAACCTTCCGTCTTGCATCTAGTAATGATGTGATGTTGGCACGTAAACAGTTTTCAGCTGTGAGGTATGGCAGCCACAAACTTGCATGCACTGTTCAAGCAAAACCTGTAGGCTAATTTTGTAAAAGTGCGTGAAGAAGCACCTTCACTTCTGGTTAATTTAACATGATTACAGAGCTTAAATTCTTTACATCAAACAATTAGGAAAGCAAAATGGCTTCGTAATCTCATTGTAAAATATTATCGGGCGCCATTTTGTCTGGCAATATGGGAACAAAATATACAAAAACATATAAAAAACATTTACCGGTACAACAATATCTTGGATTGAAGAAGCGAATTCTGACTTTAAATCTGTGGGTTTTTTTTCTTCGCCCTTTTTCTATTACATCAGGATATAGGGGACATCAAAATACTTTTGTAGAATCCTCTTTGTTAGCAGTTGTCAGAAGTGATGCATGGAGCATGAAGGGGGGAAAGGGTTAATGTAGGTAGCTCTCTTGCCACAAGGTACTGTATTATCCAACCATTTGTTGAGGTATCTTGAAGAATTTACATGTTCAGTCGTTAACTCGATGTAGAACGTCATATTCTATGTAGAGTTTAGTCATATGAATGTTTTTATGGTTTCTGGTGTCGGCATTCATTGGTAGATGTTCAGATACAGTAGTCATTGTACAGAACACAGTGTGTGTACAGCTTGAAGAAGTCGTGTCCTGATAGACTGATAGATATGCAAAACAGTGTATCTAGGGGACAATTCAGATTCCCTGGGTGACAAGACAGAAGGGAAAAATCACTTAACACTCCATTCTCAGACATCCACCTTTAACCCTCTCCCTGCTGGATTAGACACAGGTACTGCTCTTTAGGGCATCTCCAGTGAGAGGGTTAATGATTCTGGCTGTTGCTCTGTGGACTACACAGATGTGATATTTTGCCTTAGCATTTGGCAGTTGCCATGGGAATTAATAAATTTATGGCTTTTTATTTATTTATCCGAATATCGATATGGAAATGGAAAAGATATTTCTTCTGCAGAATTGAATTAGCATTGCTAAATAATTTATGTTGAAGCTGTGACTGCCCAACACAGTAAAATGTTGTGTGAATTCCAAGAAGTTTTTTCAAGTCCAAAGACCATGAGTGTTTATCCTTGGGATGCAGAATTGTATGAATATCTTGTTGGAACATTTCCCATGTTTTACTTTGACTTCTAAACAGCTAGAGAGAGTCAATTACCATTGTCATCTTTAAATCCCAGGGAAGCATACTATTACTGGAATTTGATTCACAATAACATGTACGATTCCTTTTATTATCTGTATTACTATATTTTTAGAATGCGTGTAGAATTTCCTATGCTTTGTTTCTTGAGAAAAATATACAAATATTGATTTCATATTAGACTAGCCATATTGCCAGAGGATGAAAGTAAATATAATATTGATTTGTATTGTATTTGTATGAAAAGTCGGACTAATTTAATATTTGATTCATAAACTAAATATTTGAATTTCTTCTTTTTGTAAATTATTATTTTTACTATTATATGTGTGTGGGTAGAATTTATTTATAATTCCTTGTTTTCTGAGAGATACAGAAAGAATAAAATATTTTAAATATCAATTTTGTATTTACTTTAAAATATTTGAACCCTCTCCCTTCTGGATTATGCACAGGCACTACTCTTTTAGTGTTGCCTCCAGCATGGAGAGTTTAAGGGTTAACACACATAATTCTGATACCCAATTACACATCTACAGATGGGCTGCTGCTGTTTTGCCTTGTTTTCATCTTCAAGTTGAGACTTCTTTAGTGTCGTCTAAACTGGGATAAATACATGGCAGGCACTCTTCAGGTTTCAGGAGATAATAATAGTGCTGGTATTTGAAGGCTACATCTTGCTGGCTTCCACATCACAGGCATGCCAGATGCCATTGCAGAGGTTGGAAGAACACATGGGGGTGTGTGTATATCGACACACATTTCCGCAAACATCGTACATATGCAGCTTGAATGTCATAAAAAAATGTTTTAATAACCTTTTTTATTTTTTAAATTATTGGAAATGTCATCATCAGATATACACGGGTCATGCATAGTCTCGGAGAGTGAAATTACATCATTTGTGTATTAATTCTGTTATGTTACAAATACTACATACACAAGACGGTAACTTGTATGCAGGAACTTAGGGATGAGTATATTTATTAACGAAGGCTGAACTAAGAATTTAAGAAAAAATAAAAAAATAACTGTCATCGCATATGGGTGAAATACCCCTGCAGTCACGTAAAGCAATAAATATAAGTCACTTATCAAGGTTATTTCACTCATGTTTGGATTGTCTGTTTGCCCATTTACTATAACTTTGTGTAAGATGATGAAAAAAAATATAGTTAAGTAGTCACTAATTATGTATGTGTGAAATATTTCCGAAAGCACTAATTTAATCAATCAACAAAATATTTTATAAAAGCCTTCTTTTTATTTAGTCTCTGTCATAGACCTTATTTTGACCCAAACTGATGAAGGTCATCTGTTGTCAGGTGTACCCCTCTCACTGCTTGTGTCTAATCAAGCAGGGAGAGGGTTAAAGTTCAGTCGTTCATGAATATAGATCGCTCCAGGACAAATACCATTCATACATAACCGCCATAGATACATATGATGCATTTCTCGTATTTCAACCCAGGTGTACAGTTCAGTGTTAACACTAACAGGTTCAGCAAGACCCATCCTAAGTATGACCCAGACCTGTGTTGAGATACAGAGGCTTCAAACCGATCCTATCTCAGTACAGAGGGTGTAAAACCCATCCTATCTCATTCGCACTAGTTCTGCTTACATAATTAAACTTTCAGAATTGTATCTATCTGTGATAAAACTTGCCTTCTTTCTTACTTCAATGCAATGTGTGGTAGGTCATGTGAACAGACTGTGTCACTGTACATTCTACAACACACAGAGGACCCCCATGTACATTTAGCCTTATTACTGAATGATAAAGATAATTATTCATGTATATTGATAAGTGGGTGGTAAAACAAGTTTTCTAAATGGATACTGTGAAAATGTGTTTTTACAGCATTCTCTGATAAATGTTTTCATTCAATTATTTGGTATTTTGTTTATGTTTCGTCTTGTCTTGTCAATCAATGTTGAAATCAAGATTTTTAAAAACAACATGCAAATTGATTTTCAAAGGTTGTAAATATTTATAGAAGTTAATACACCTAATGTCTTCTCTGGTATTTATCTAACTAAATATTTCCTTCCTCCGCTAACCAGCTAATTAACCCACCCCCACCAATAATTTGACAGGCAAAGTGGAAATGTTTTTCGAAATTACAACTCTGCACTAATAATTGAGGCGCAAGCATTGATAAACCTGATGGGAAGTATTTATGCTTCACCAGGGTTATCTGTCTATCACTGTATATGACAGGGGGAAAGAAGGACATCTTGATGGGCAGCGTGATAAGATGGATGAGCCAGAGTGATTGCAGTGTCCTGACTTTGTCTCTTGTAGTGATCTAGCTGTAGATCTAGCCTACAGCTGTCACGGTAAACCAGTGAAAGCCTCAATCTGACAGAACTCTTCCTTGCCAACAGAACTGTTCCTTGCTGACAGAACTCTTCCTTGCTGACAGAACTGTTCCTTGCTGACAGAACTGTTCCTTGCTGATAGAACTGTTCCTTGCTGACAGAACTGTTCCTTGCCGACAGAACTGTTCCTTGCCGACAGAACTGTTCCTTGTTAACAGAACTGTTCCTTTGTTGAAATACCTCTTCATTGGTTGACATACCTGTTCCTTGTTAACAGAACTGTTCCTTGTTAACAGAACTGTTCCTTTGTTGACATACCTGCTCCTTGGTTGACATACCTGTTCCTTGTTAACAGAACTGTTCCTTGGTAACAGAACTGTTCCTTGTTAACAGAACTGTTCCTTTGTTAATAGAACTGTTCCTTTGTTGACATACCTGCTCCTTGTTGCGGGTCCTCCCAGCAGGATGCAGATCTGTGCATGTCAGAGGTTTACATGCCTGTGTACCTGTGTACCTGTGTACCTGTGCACACACAAGCTGAACTGTTCTGTGTGTAGCTCCATACAAAACAGACTTACAAGATTACGACCCTGTGTCTCTTCTGTATGACGCCATCCTCCACACCCCAGTTGTGATACAGACTGCAGTTGTCTTACTAATCCAGTGATCATGTACCATACAGTTAATAGGGTTTCACAGGCATATAATTTTGTCATCGTTTCGTGCCGTTTATGATATTTTTTTGATGATCGACAGTTTACATTAGTTGATGTTTACATTCAGTTTTCTGTTAGTCCGCACGTTTTGATGATAGGCATGTTTAGATGATGGGCATGTTTAGATGATGGGCACATTTAGATGATGGGCAGTCAGTGCAATGATGGTTTTAGCTATCCGTCATTTCCTGTGGGAATTTACAGACTTGAAATTGGTTTTCACTTAGATATTGATTTTTAATATCTAGATGTTTAGAATCTATATTAATTTGTCAATGTCTTAGTGCTGCTCATCCTGCCTAAACTAACAGTCGTCGTGTACGGGTGAGATATTCCCACTGCGACATAGAGCTAATTCATTCATTCTTAAGCTAATTAACCAGAAGTGATATTTATGTGAAAGAATCTTGAAAGCCGATCTAAACCTAAATTTAAAAATAATAAATGCAGAATTTGTCAACATATCTATAATAATTAAGATTAATTGGAAGACAACAAAAAAAGTACTGAAATAAATATTTTAACCCTCTGCCTGCTGGATTAGGCACAGTCACTGCTCAAATCAAAGTGTTCTATTTCTGCTTGTGATCGGGCAACTTAAGTCGCCTTCAGCAGGGAGAGGGTTAAGGCATCTCTGGTTGCCTTCAGTATGGAGAGGATTAATCTTGATAGAGTTAACCAATCATGCTGAAAAGTTTACCAACCATGTTCAGCAGTTAGCATACCTGGTAATGCTGAACATTGTCTCTCTGGCATTACTGCTGAAGCCAAAGCTTAGTGGCAGTGATCTCATAATCTTAATTATTTATGTCATCTTTTAGATATGTGATGTTCCACCTCTGTTGTTGGATCAACTCTATATTTAAGACTGATCGTGTTACATCTGTAAACATGTTTTCCTTGTCCCAGAGTTGACATTTGCGGCAAACAAACGGATGTTTTCAACAGGGTAGTATTCTAATAATATTCCTAATGCTCCAATTTCATTATATCCATTGAGCCCGAGCAAAGAAACGTAGAGACAAACCCTATTGGGCTTGGGGCACTGGGCAGGCAAACATATTTGCACAAGCCGATCTTGTTCAAAGTGCGATTCCCCTGCTAACACACGTAAGAGTGTTGTCCCATCTGTTGGCCGGTAGTGTTGGCAAATCTTGAATCAATAGCCAGAACACCTCATTAAACAATTACTTCACACTTGGTAAACAGCTAGACCATTGGGCCCAGACCAACGTACATGTGTATCTTTCCACTTAGAAATTATCATTTCAAAGAAGAAACCACACCAGGTTGACGATTTTTATATATATATATATTTTTTTCCCCTCGATTTTGTCCGTATTTGACCAGATAAATTGCTAGTTATGACAACGTGCATCAACAGGATGCTTAAATAAATGTGTCTGTTCTGGTGGAAGATTTCAAAGGTATCAACAATAATTACAGTGTTCGAATTTAAAGGGGGTCCTGGGGGTCATTTGAAAATCTGCAATGTGAATGACCCCCTTATTATTTTCTTAATTTCGGACACTGATAATATCTGTGTATTTCAAAGGTATCGACAATAATATCTCTGTGTATTTTGATATTTCACTTGGATTCTATAGCTGTGAAAGTAGTAAACACTACAGCTGGTAATTATCCATGTGATGTTTTCCAGATTATTTCTCTAAATGGGACTCTCTGAATGTGGTAGTAGAAGCCTCCACTTGGCTAGCAAGGTATCATCTGTTTAACCCTCTCTGTGCTAAATGCGGCAACCAGCATTGCCCTAGAAGCTGTACCTGTGTTTCATCCAGCAGGGAAAGGGTTAACCCCTTTAACAATACCCCTAAGGAGAAGGAGTCTTTGATCATGGAACAAGCAAAAATATAAGGACACCAGTCATAGTGTTTGATGACAGGACGACGATGTTCAATAATCATTTATGTAAATGATGGCCCTGATGGCTATGTGCTGTTACTGTAATTATGACAGGGCAAAGAGCACCGAGAATCTTTATCATTTACCAATATAGAAATCTTTATAATTGATAAGATCTCATTATCATATAAAGCATATATATTGATTATATAACATCGTTATGATTCATAGAATGTAACATATTTCTTATATCTATGGAATACTATATCCAGTATTGTTTTGGACTAAAATTTATATATTTTCTGCTTTTTTCTTAACAATTTCCTTTCTCTATAAGGCATCTCTGGTTGCATCCAGCATGGAGAGAATTAAAGTACATTTCTGATATTTTATGTGGGAGTATACACAATCAAAATATAGAAGATATTTACTTTAAATAATTTCAATTTATGCAATTTCAAATTCATTATTCAGGGTCACCTAGGCGAAACATTCCTGCTGTGGTGTAAAACATTAATTCATTCATTCAATATTGACTTTGATGTGAAATCCAATTAATTAAGAAATCGTAAAACATATTTAACCAATCTTTCATAATTCTCTGAAGTTAATACATCAGTGTTCTAAATTAAGCCTAGTATGACCAGTTTCTGTTGTGTTGAAATGATCGGCGTATCTTAGCAATACAACATAATACTAGTACATGTATTTTCCTGTTCCATGCAAACCTATTATGTTAACTTTCTATATTTGTGGTAGACCTCGGGTATTTATACAAGTAAGAACAACAGCAGATTGATACAACGGAAAGCGTTGTGATTTAGGTACGAAGACTGAATAATGAATGGGATGTTGCCAGAATGAAGGGGAAATGTATCTCTTCACAAACCATAAGAAATAATTAACGTGATATTACTGTGACTTTCCTTTCCTCTAATTGAGATTGCTTGGAGTAATGTCCTAAATCCAGTAAGAAGAACATCAATACCAATATAGGAATGATGCATGTGGTCCATGCCTACAACATGCATACTGCGCTAAAAGAAACTATCCAGCAGATGACTCTGCGATAGGGTCAACAAAGCATTTATATTTTAGATCAGATTTGCAATGTTATTGATTTCTGGTTAACCTTTTGCCATTTATTCTCATTGCTGCTATTATTCTGAATTATGTTTGCCAATAACTGGCAGAGGAGTATCTTAATTATTTAATGAATTAATTATTGTTCTTTATATAGGTCGATGACACTTTGAATTGAGGACTTAATGATAAAAGAAAATACAGTTTGAGCAGATGAATTTCCAAAATTTGCTTTCAATTCAATGTAAAATTATTTTGTGTAGGATTGGTATAATTTCATTTATTAAAAACATTAATGTAAATGAGTCCCTCACTTTGTTCTGACCTCACTGGTTATGTTCTCACATTTGTTATGATCTTTGGTTATGTCCTCACATTATTCTGATCATTATTATTCTGACCTCAATGGTTATGTCCTCACATTTGTTCTGACCTCACTGGTTATGTCCTCACGTTATTCTGATCATATTGTTCTGACCTCACTGGTTATGTCCTCACATTATTCTGATCATGTTGTTCTGACCTTACTGGTTATGTCCTCGTATTGTTTTGACCTCATTGGTTATGTCCTCATATTGTTCTGACCTCACTGGTTATGTCCTCACATTGTTTTAACCTCACTGGTTATTTCCTCACATTGTTGTGACCTCACATTGTTAAGATCTTACTGGTTATATCCTCACATTGTTCTGGCCTTATCTCTCTGGTTATGTCCTCATGTTGTTCAGATCTCGCTGGTTACGTCCTCCCATTGCAAATGGGTGAAACATTCCTGCAGCGACGTTAAACTCCATATTCACTCAACGTCCTCACATTGTTAATTCTGATCGCACTGGTTATATGTCCTCATCATGTTGATGTTTGTCTTTCAATATTTATTATTTATGTGCCAACACTGCTCATCGCATCCTATATTTGTTGTCTGGAGTTGAAGAACGCTATCTCTTCTGGTTGTCCTGGTTACAAGGTGTTAGAAAACAGACTCCACGCAGACTTCACAGACTTCGCAGACTGGGGCCGGTCTGGGTAATGCCAGTGACATTGGCAAGTAAAGTGAAAACCAGGCTTGTATATTACCTTCAGGGAAATGTGAAACTGGGAATCTGCCGCTACAACCCTAACTCATCACTTGGCATCTGGTAGTGGGATTTTCCTCGTAGGGTAAAAAACTCCAGCCCAACACTTCTGATAGCATGTTCTTTGTAAAGCAAATAGGTCCTGGAAATGATAAATGGATATTAATATTGCCGTTGTGTTTCATAGCATATTAAGCGCTGGATGTGGTGTATGGAGAGAAAAATCACATTGTTTTTCTTTTTAGATCTAGAAGAGAATTAAATTGTACATCAAGTCAAACATGTTGTTCCTATTTTGATGGTGTGTTGGGTTTTTTGGTAAACAATATTGTGTAACATGCTTACATCAAATTGTATAGCATTTTGGATTATTATCCTTCAAGGATATTATCAGAATAAACAATTTTCAGAATATGGCTCAACCAGGAAATTGTTGTTAGAATAATTTGTAGATTTATCGTCTTCAGTAATTTGTAGATTGTCTTTATAATTTTGGGATCACATTTGCTATCTAGGTATATATCTACAATTGTCTGTGATGTTATGGACCTTATTGACCAAGATGAAGAAAAACAATAATATGTCTGAAGGATATATTATATTTTGTTAGGCTATATAACAGTCCTTGGAATTTCTGGTGAAACCATTTCCTTATGTATTGACTTGGCATTTGAAATTAGTACATTCAACTGCATGAGGTAGGCCGTCTCATTGCGTCTCTGAAAGTCCCTGTAGTCAGCTGTGATGACTGACATGGAATGCTGCACCAAGTGCTCAGCTCCGGTTCCAGAGGTCTCATTCTAGGAATTCCGTTCCAGAGATTCCGGCAGCCCAGACCGTACCATGGTTGGCTGCTTTGTCCTGAGAAGTAGGGGGTTTGTGGGGAGGGTGAGGGGAGGGTGGAGGAGGTACGGAGGTACAGTATCTGTCTGAAGACATACCAGAGGTGAAGCACCTCCATACTATCGTCATAGCGGAGAGAAAAAACGTGTTTCTTTATTGTCTGTATCCGGATTGATAAACCGGGTTGGTTTTTTTGCAGTGTTTTTGGACGAGATAAGCCATGGCAGAATGGAAATTGAACATCTGGGATGGGTAAAACATATGTCCTAGGCACCATGGGAGGCCAGATTGTATCAGTTATTGCTCGTTATTGCTTCATTTATTATTTGTTGGACAATCGCAAACATCACTGCTACATTTCTAATTATTTCCCCGGGTGCTTGAATTTGATTGCATATGAAAAACAATAGCAGCATGTGTGCATACTTATTTTCTTTTAAACGTCATAAACATTGCTTCATTTTATATTTAACGTAAGGTTTTGTGGATTTTAAGGTTTTTATTTGTTCTTGTTTTGCTTCTTTTTTTTTATGTGTTAATGTTATCGCTGAAATAAATTTGCATAAATGACATACAAATATGTTGTGTAACAAGATGATGGTTTCAGTTTCATAATGATTCATATGCTTGAGGGTAATCAAGTAATCTTCATTCCACCACCCACCAACTGGCTCATCCCAACCACCACCACCACCTACAGACTCCACCCATTAACCCTGTTGTTCCTATCCTAGCATCCTCAACCCTGCGCAACAAATTAAAAAGATATGTTGGATTTTCGATTAGTGCTGCATCAAACATGGTAATCCTAGTAGTAGTAACACTGCATATAACCAAACTGTACTCAACTTTACCTGAAGACTATGCTCTGTTTCTGGTTTGGCCAAGAATCGCGATCCGTCTTGGACCAGATGTGATGAAATGTTACCATCAGATCGGCTGACTTTCCTTCGTAGAGCTACAGCGTCATCGTGCTTGTTCATTAACTAAATAAAACCGCAATACACAAGTGAAACAATACGTACCGCAATATGTTTGCATATGCAACGGTATATTGCCAACATTTTTATATAGTGGTTGAATCTTATTTTTTTGCTAACATTGTGATAAAAATCATTACTTGTTTATTAATATTGTTAGTTTAACATCTGCATCCAGCGAGAATGATTTATCGGATGAGTTTTGTGTTAGTTTTATCTCAACAATGTTATCTACCCTACGTATCCTCCATTGTTTAGCAAGTTTACACATTCTCCAGACCAAATATAAAGACACAATTTGATATTTTTTTTGGTTTCCAATATATTGCAATATGTATTGCAATACATGTTGTCATATTGCAATATATCGCAATACAAAACTGAGGCCAATATGCAGCCCTAGTTGTTATCATACCATTGTGTATCTTGCTTATGCATAAACTTCATCGCAAATGGGTGAAAGATTCCTGCAGCAACGTTAAACTCCATATTCACTCAATTGTGCATAAACTCTAAGAGTTGTCATCATACACATTGAGGATACAGCTTGTGCATTAACTCGAGTCTCATCAGCTGGTGCATCTCTCTAGCTTAGTGTTTTCTTTGTGCCTTCATGCAGTTAGCTGATCTTTCTTATCTTAGCTTCCATGAGGATTTCCAGTCTACAAAAACACTATCTGAATTTGTAATTAAATTCTATTTCAAAGAGTAATGTACATTAAAAAAAGCAGCATATGTTTCTCTGTCCATTGTGGTGAATCTTTCCTATTAATTTAACCCTTTCCATACTGAAGGCAACCATAGATGCCCTAAAGAACTGTACCTATGCCTAATCCAGCATGGAGGGGGTTAATGCTAATTTAACACTGTCCTTTCTGGATTGTAACGTTAAATACTCCATATTCATTCAGTCACCTTCTGGATTGTCAGCAGTTCCTCCTATATACCGGTATGGCATAGGGCCTATAGTGGCCGTTTTGGACATATAAATTTAGCTCATATTTTGTAAATGAAGAATGTTCAAACATCTAAAGCCTTCATATATATTTCAAGAAATTGCAGATGTATTAGAATGTGCACAAGCCAAGTTCTGAAAGTTGATAGAAAGCTTCTCCATAAAATACATATATCCTGACCCTTATTTTGTTATTTTGAGTATAATATTGTTGCTCCCAGCTGTCACTACAACTTGCAATTATATCTTCATGGATGTTCAGAGATAGATACGTATTTTTAGAACCTAATAGATTCTAGCCCGATTTATGATTAAAATAAAACATTTTCACAAAGCACAAACTTTCTAATAGCCCATACATAGGATAGCTTTAACATTGGGAGAAATGGCTCATGATAATAGTCTCACATTCTATGCTCTATTTACTATCAACAGGACAGCAGTAGTTGTGTTATAAAATTTAATGTTCTGGGGTTTTTAAATTTCTGTCTACATCAATGTTTATGGAGATGGATGACTAGTAACAAACAACACAGCTTTGAATTTACAGAAATCTGATTGAAACATACATCAAAAGTCATTATAAATCCATTTCTGATAAAATTTGAATTCTTTTTTAATTTCCGTATGCACATAATCTTTTAAACAAATTCTTACAAAATGCAGTTATGTAAAAAGGTTCTCAGTATTCATGGTATGAATGAGAGTATTCTACATTAGCATTCATCTTTTTCTTTATGTCGACATAGAAAAAAAATGATTGATAAACATTGACTATGTTCTACTATATTATTCATATGATGCATTCAGCCTAGTTACATGTTTATCCCACATCTACTTCAAACAGCAGTACGATATATACGACATTGAAATATATATGTTTAACCATCAGACCATGACCAATTCACTATTATATATGCTAAAATATATTGTAGTTGTTGATGTAAATGTATAGCACTAGCAGGCATGAGGATGTAGTGCTGTACACGACACAGATTATCATACCGGTAGTATTTTGTTATGTTTCATCAGCAGTTATGCCCTACAAATAAACATTTGTATGTTAATTCTTGGATAGTGAATGTAATTTGTTACCCTCAAAGTACCTTTTTTTTCTCTTTTTTTTCCTATAATATATTTGGAAGGTGGGAAAGTTTTGTTGTTGTTATGAATATGAAGAACCATAATTTGTATTTTTCCTACTTTTCCAATCTGTACTTTATCAATACTAGATGCCGTCTATCTGAATATTCATTCGTTGTCCGACAATTTGTAGTTTAATAAATGATTTTCATGAAAGATATTTCAAAATACAGCTCAGTTTTGTACTTCTCATAGTAACCTTATTCAGATATGTAACTACATCTTATTGAAGTATACAGATATAAAAAAAGTTTGATATTTGTAACTGTAAATGTTGGTGTTGCTGAGTTGTCAAAGGGTTAATTAATATTGTTGCTGACCCAGAGACCTTAGAAGGAAGGAAGTGAGTGTAGCAGATATTTATAATATTAATGAATGCACGATATTTGCCTAGGATTTGTGATTGTCGGAGCTAGGAGTGATTTCAAGTGAAGAGAGTAATACGACCTAGCTATTAACATTTCCTTCCTGTTTTCTTTATGATGTAATATTTTTTACCGACATTTTGACACACTAATGATGAATGCGACATGATTTGACTCATGTACGTGTATCAAATTTGTTATGATGATAATAATAATAATAATAATAATAATTATTATTATTATTATTATTATTATTATTATTATTATTATTATTATTATTAT
>JAUTBV010091153.1:0-18386 GCA_032361325.1 Lepetodrilus fucensis | reverse complement strand
AGAACAGCTCTCCCACTCCCATGCTTCAGGTAGGTCAGCTGATGTAAAGCTGACTTCTTATTGGTCAAACTCGGCAAACATGTTGCAATACATGTTGCCGAACTTTTTGCCCTGTCTACACTATCAACACTTGAGAAACATTTGGGACACACGGTGTCGGATTACAAATGTTGCCGAAATGTTGTCGAAATGTTGATAGCGTAGACTGGCCTTAACAGTATGCTAAAGGAGTTCATTAGCACTTAACTCGTATAGCGCTATGATCGTTCTGTGGAGTCATTAGCACTTAACTCGTATAGCGCTATGCTCGTTCTGTGGAACATAAACCACCAGTATTGCAATGTTTTACACATACAATTGTACGTAGATAAACGGTCATTTCTAATTAGCATTTACTAGTATCTGTAGACAAGCAACATCACCGTTCCCGTATTTTGAACATGACAAACACTTATTTCTGTTGGTGATAACCTTTGCAAAAGTAAATATATGTTATTTCTTTTAGTTGACAATATTATTGCTCAACTAATGTATGTTCCAATGCAATTTGTGAATGCAGTGATTGTCACTTATGCTCTACTTTGCATCATACTAAGTCTTGTCACGTAGTATAAAAATGTCAAAGTTGTATAGTGCATGCTCTTGATAGTTGCTAAGAAATGGATAGTTGTAGTATCAAACAACTATTACGTCTGTGCTGGCCAGAGCGGCATGATGGATATGATACATTTATAGTAATTAATTCATCTTTGTACCTTACCTATGTTTTATATTTTATTCCATTTTTCTATCATATTTTGCAAATCATTTCAAAGGATCTATATTTAAGATTCAATATGGCCTCTAATCTAGATATTATTCTGGAACGTGGGATGTAATAAATTGAAATTGATGCCAAGACCACATCCAGCCTTGTTATTAGTACATGTATACTCAAAATATGTTCTATATACGTTATGAACATTCGAATAATAATAATATAGCATACGTGGAGCTGGACAGATATACGCCTCTATTTATTAGTAAAAGTTCGTCATATTAGTATACAAAGTAGTATACGTAATAGTATACATTAAAGCAGTATTATAGTTAGTAATGCATATTTCTCCATGTAGTGCATGTATTAAACTCGGCTTTGTGATGTTTCAGATCCATCTTCCTGCACGTTGCAGTCCTACACCAGGAAGTATCGAGACGTTGACGGCCAGAGAGTGGGCGTGGCTGGGAGAGTGGCCGGCAGACCTGCATCCGTGGCCTCCAGAGCATCCACTGCCACTCATCTGACCAACGGTCAAGCGGTCAGAGCCAACGGTAGCGTCTTCAGGGGCGCCTCCAACCACGTGACCGACGTCAATAATGGCTACATGGTGGAGCTCAGCACAACTGATCTGGATGACGGCATGGCGGTCATGTCTAACAATAACCAGAAGATGGATGAACAAAGGCGGCTGGATGAGACTATGGAGAGTAGTATACACAGTTCTGACCCTACCAGTCCCAGTAAGTCGGTGTTGTCTACTCCAGATCGGGGAAACGATTTGAGGCGAAGTACTTCCGGTTCTTCTAGAATGGAATGGAAAGAACAGATGAGAAAGAAACATCTTCCCACTATATTTGTCAATGAAGCGTTTGATGCTGACGATGTCCCTGAAACCAAGGCTGACACGTCGACGAGGACAGGGGCGAAACAGAAGCGCACCACCGGAAGTGACGTGTCGTTGTATTACATGTCCAGTGATTACCACCACGACAACCTGGTGGAGGCCGTGCCACGCCTGCGCCATCAGGAGAGCGAGAGCGAAGGCGCTAGTAACACCTATGACGAGGATGACATCGACAGCATCCTTGGTCCTGGACATTCTGCAGATCCAGACACTAGTATGTCGAGAGACATGGACGAAGCCTTCAACGAGGTTCTCATTGAAGTCAACTCGGAGTTCGTGAAACTAGAAGGCATTCCACCTTCAGGAGAGAGCAACGATGATGCTGCGAATGAGGACTTGATGGACCTGACTGAGGTTCCAGCAGAGACGGAGGGCATGGAAGCAGAATTTGCTGGTTCTCCGAGGAGTGTGCAGTCAATGATACTAGAACCGTATGAGGAGGAGAGACGGCCGCCTTGGATGTACGAGGAAGACCTGTCTCCCAGACTGGAATCCAACCCACATGTAGGATCAGCTGACAGTCGTGATACTTCAACAACTCAGTCGACTGATGTACAATTTGACTCTGACATTGATCGCGGATTTGAAGAAGCATTAGCGTACAACTATGCGCCTGGGTATGGCCCTGGGGGTCTAGGGCTGTGTTTCGAATCCATCAAAGAAGAGTCTGAAGAATCATTCAATGATCCCAATGTGATCAAAGCAGGAACCCAAGATACTGTGTTCAAAACTCTCGCTGTTGTGTCTTCGCGTTCTTCTTCCAGAACTAGTTCTCTGTCTGATCGACCTGCCCTGGATGATAGCCGGTCGGACAGTGTGCCTCTCGCTCAACCTATAGCCGAGGAAGGTTCTGAGGATGAACTGGGCGAGTACGAGAAGAACTATAAGGGTCCACTGACAAGCTTTGGACGATATTACAACAACGCTCCTTCAGACAACACGGCCCCGTTCAGGACGTTTGGATACTCTGAAGAAGGTCCACCAGCTTCCCCGAGTTGCTTCGACACGGAGCAGTCGCATCATAGTTCGAATAGTTGTGGAAATAGTCAGTTCGGATACCAGGAACACCTGAAGCCCGTGGAGCACATAGACCACGATGACTCGTTCTACACGGACGGAGGAGGTGCTTCGGAGCAGACATTTGAATACTCGGACACGAATGGACACAATGGGACAGACGACCAGACGTACTACTTTGACGGCAAGGACGGGGCGTGGTCAAACTTAGACTCTGAAACTGTTCCTGGGTCAAATAAAGGAATACAGAGTCTTGGGCCTTGGCCAGAGAACGAGGAAGACATTAACGATATCGATTTATCCTTCGATTCAGATTTCTCTGAAGTGTCCACCTCGAACAGTCAGTCAGAAGTTAGTAAACCTCAGATAAATGGGTTCGTATCATCTGGAGTGGTGACTAGTCATAGGGCGGAGAAGATTAACGAATCTCAGGGTGATAGGCCAGCTGCTTTCTTTTGAACATTGAAAGTGATATGATGTACCGGAACACTTCCAACGTTAGTTTGCTTTAAAGATGGCCATGTGAATAAAATCAAAAGGACTTCATCTGTATCTACTCGTACTATGCTTAGTGTAGCTGTACGTTCATGTGAAGTATGTTGGTTCATGTTATAACAGAGTGATATAGCAGGAAATCAACTCTGTTATAAAGTTGAGAGAATACTTAAAACTAACAGTTCATCACTTTCTGTTTAAATATGGGTGTTCAGTACTCGATTCACTAGTAACATATATCCGTCCATTATCTTATATATATTAATGTGAATCGTATGTCAGCGAGTGTACAGTGAGATGACAGTCAGTCAATGCAAGCACATTAATATTTGTTTGAGATGGTAATTATCAGCATTCAACTGTCAAATAAATCGGTGATAAGTCATTGTAAATTCAGTGTATGATTTCTGGTAATTATTAATATAGGCCTACTTTCAGTTGTAATCTCAAATAGGTTGCAGAACGATGTTTGTTGGTAATGTAGTGAATGTCTATAATGAATCGTTGGCAGGTTCATCTAATTTTTCAAACTGAAAATATTTTCACTATTTCCATTATCGAGATGAATGACTCTACACTCTATGTATAATATAGTAGTAATCTGTTATTGGTCATTGTGACAAGTCCGTATCGTTAAAACAAAACAAAAACGAGAGGTACTTCTTTTACTAAATGTATGATTAATTAAGGTAAAGTAGACAAGACAGTATTTATTGCAGTCACTGATGGTGGTGTGACTATACACCGTTACCGTGATGTCCACATTATTCAGCGACACTTTGTGAACTGCCAGCGTTTTAATTAAATGTGCACCAGTCAATATCAGTAAAGTTGATCAACAGCTTGGAGAAAATTAAACAGTTTGTGAGCAGTCGTCAACACTAAATCATTATTGAGAATCACTTGTTTGCATACATGAACAATCTGCCACGATACAGTTATTCATATCAGGGAAATTCATTCCATAGGTATATGCACTTCTATCATTCAATCATTTGTATAACACTTTAGACGCATTCCTACAATGTCTACTCCTCTACCTATACTAACGTTAAGAACTACGCAGCAATACGATTGTCGTTGGTGTAGATCCAATATCACATGTTTTAAGAAAATGAACAAGAGACAGTTACACAGAACAGTTGTGGCTACAATTGATTGTAAATCAAATTTTCGGAACTACTAGTAGTTACAAATGTAAGTCTGGTTATATTACATGAACCACCTTTATCGCTACAATAGTTTTAGCTAACAATATTCTCAAGTATTGTACTACAATTTGTAGCGATAAAAGTATTTAATGCACTAATACTTAGTGGTTTCCGAAATTGTGACTTACAATATACCGGTAGCTAAACTACAACGTTACTGTTCAGTGCATCGGGCCCATCATCGTTTGATTGATGTACATGTGTTTGTACCTGCATAAGAGTCAATCTAATTAAAATTAGATACGAAAGTATCGCTCCAAATAGTATTGACATACGCTCAACAACGTTGTTGATCGTATGTCAGTAATATTTGGAGCGATACGTTCGATCTAATTTTAATTAGATTGCCATAAGAGTATAGTAGTGTTAGTGTTCAAGTTGATAAGTGGACACCATAAGGAGTTTTATTCTTATAACAATATACGTTTCCGGGTAGATGTTATGGCCCGATGTTATTACTGGCATCAATAGTAACTTACTGATAGATTCTGTCACCGTCGTACGATTTACATAAATCACCAAGGATATATCATGCATGCCAAATGTTAACTTGTATTTTATTGAATAAATTATATTATAAGACTCATGTTGTATGTATGCATATACCCCTCTTCCAGTCTCATTTTCAAACCATTAATTCGTTCATTCCGGAGAAAGTGTACGAATATCGGAAATACAAGTACATATTCCGTTCATCGAGTTGTGCCCGAACCTGGGATCGAACTAGTCTGGTGTTCAAAACAATATCTTGATTTCCACAGCCGCTACCACGGGACCAACTAGCTGATATTGACCGATACACCTCGGAAAGTGTGGTTGTTACTCTTACATGTTAGAGTACATGACAGTACAACAGAAGGCACGACTGTGACAGTACAAAATAGTTGATCCCACAATGTTCTGTTGACCGACTCACGGCAAACTTTTCTATTCGTGTCTAGACAATTAAATTATTGATGCAATACTAATACGACTTGTTTTCTTGCTATATACTAAAATTGTTTAATAATTAACAACCTCGAAAAATCGACAGGGAATGCATTGCCTACGTTCGATATCACATTAACAATGTATATGTTCGCTGTATATGTAGCCTATATAGGTAGATCTAAAGACTGCGTTTTACGCATCATCTCACTGAGACAGCTTGATGACATGGTTATAATACTCAACAAAATTAATTAAGGGCCAACAGAGATTTTGTGGGGGAAACTTTCCACCAAATGAGGAATGCGATGCCATTCTTCTTCCAATGGGTCCGCAAGTTCTTGAAGTGTACACAGAGCCTGTAGTTGTTTGGATAATGATATACAGCTAAATGGATATTTCCAAAAGTATACTGGCCCTAATTGAGTATATAATATATGGTGGAGAACCTCAGCAACTGATTCAGTAGGAAGTACTAATAGACGCTCCAAAACTGGATTTGAACTCTCATCAAATTTGTGGTCTACGTTTTGAGACTTTGCATGCGTTTCTGGTAGCTAGAGTTTTTGCAGACTTATAAATGAAATTACACATATCCCACTGAATATTGCCAATAAAGATAATTAAACATACAAACAGAAAATGTAAAAATGATGGTGGATATCAAACTAGAAAATCTCCAATGATGACAAGTCTTGATGGAAATATCTTTGTTTTATTTCAAATTTTGATAAACAATATTCATTCATTTGAAATTGCCCCCCAAAACTAAATAATCCAAAAAATAGTAAACATAACATGGAAACAATGCAAGTCAATATTGTTCAGTCAACGGAAATTCAATATCCACAATTCATCCATTGCAATGCCAAATAATCGTATTTAACAAAGAATTATTTCTTAGGCTTATCATTCAGAATTTGTATGAAGCAAAAGCAAAAGCTGACACATTCTACAGTTAAACTAGGCCTTTCCTTTACAGTTAAACTAGGCCTTTCCTTTACAGTTAAACTAGGCCTTTCCTTTACAGTTACTGCCAAGTTTACATTTCCAAGATGGAGGATTCCAAATTGGCCTCCCTTACATTACAACCTTACAAAATATTATGGTTACAAATTGTACAATATAATACTAATAAGTTACATAATCTTACACACATAAACAATAGTTATACTTCCATTTAATAATTTATTTCAGAGTTATCTTGACTGAATATATGACTGGCATTGCCTGTTCTAGAAAGAAAAAAGAGAAGCAAATATGAAACAATTCAGATGCAAACTGCAATAATTATTTCATATACAATCTGTTTATGGGCAGTGAAAATAACCATATATCACAATATTTGCAGTAGTGATAACTGGTCACACAATACTAAACTAAGCACTATATAAAAAATAAAAAAAGCATACCATATTTGATATAACAAATGATAAACCTCATCGGCAGGCAATTAGAAATTTTACGAGTTTTCAAAATAATTACTATATGAAAACACATGTTACAGAAAGAAATCCCATTCAAAATATATAACACAATGTATATTAATTTAGTCAGCACTTTTAACATAAATAATAGAAAATTTCGCTTCCCAGACTAAACGTAAAAAGTAAATCGATGTACTGGGTACAATGTTCACGGTTTGTCAACTCTTTAATAATTTCAGGCAAGCTAAACCCTATTATGTCAAGTATGAGTGTATTATTGTTTTACGTCACGGGCGGGAATATTTCACCCATAGGTGACGATGTCAAGTATGGTTCAGAACTATGTTACATGATTATGTTACACAAGTATATTACACAATTACTGTACACAATGTTGCTACAACACACTATAGCATACTGACAACAACATTAAATCTCAAGTCATCCTATTCCACACATCTCAAGATACATTCTCGCAAAACCACATCACATGTTGATCATTAAATCTCAAGTCATTAAATAGTTTTACAAATTTATTGTAATATCACATACCGGTAATACAAGAAAATCATCATGAAATATACAAAAAAGTATACACACTGACATGTCATTTATGCGAGTATGTACCTTTGAGCAAACAATGTATTGTTCATTCTGTCATACATGATATATAAAACTGCAACACAACCATCTTACAAATATTTGTGACAGTGTTAACAAATGATTCGCAATGCATAATAATGAAGAGAATGACCAAAACATAAAATTGAGTGAAATAACAATATAAGGGATATAGATTTGCTTGACTAAATAGAAAATAGGTACATAATACTATTGAATACTATAATTTGAATACAGAATTTTAGTGAAATCAGGCAGTGTTGAAATAATTCAGTGGTCAAAATATTGGGGGGGAATTAATGATCACTGCATTTACAATCAGACTGTCCCCAATGAGATTATGTTCTGTATTGTGCATCCCGCAGTGACGTTAAATTCCATATTCACTCACTCACTCACTGTATTGTGCATGAAATGCATGCAACTCAATTAATAGAAACTAAAAATATTTTTTTAACACAAATTGGTCATAAATCTGTAAATGCAATCAATATGTGAAAATAACATGGCAGTGAGTGGTTGACCTCTTTAAACACATACAAATCAGTTAGTCCACATTTTATGATCTAACATATTTTTACCTGAAACTATGCATATTGGATTTGTCTACACAAGTATATCAGGAAACAAGCACCATTTTCACAATTGTCAGCATGTCACATATATTTTCTGTATCTTTAGTCTCAGGACAATAAATACAGACATTTTCATCTAGTCTACTTTGCAGGTTTATGTTAGAGTGGTAAAAACAAGGTTTATGGAAGTTACTTAGTACAAACATGATTTTATGTATGCCAAGTGAATGTACTTTGCAGAATGTATTAGTAAAGTCCTAGTCCAAAACGAGCATGAGAAAATGTGATTGTATGCCTTTAAACCCACATACAACACAATAACTACAAAATCTCTCTCACTTCTTTCACACATAAAAAAACCTGCTTCTCATAATTTCTTTGGATCAACTCTGTAATGAACCCATCACAATGGACCATGATCTCTTTACTCACCACTGATGTGCACAGCAAGATGTTTTACCAACATAACTCACACCTTGCTATGACTAACATTGGAAGCCAGTGAACATATTTACAAGCTTTATACATCACTGTGAGCATCCGCTGTAGCAGAGATATGGAGCAACTACTGAGTAACAAGCATACCATTCTGTGAAAATATATAGATTCTGGATTGATGTGCAAAATAAACACCATTTCATCAAACAAGACAAGAATACAGCGGGAATCTTTCACCCATACACAACAAAATAGGATTAGAGATTTGTTATTAGAAGACGGTTCGGCTATTCAGTGGCAGTTTCAAAAGTATTTGTGGAGACAATTTTAAATATCTGCCAATCAACTATCTTTGTTATCTCGCATTCTATGGAAACTGGTACATGGCAGTGTTAGACTTTCACTGGATTACCGGTACTGTTAATGCAGTTGTCCAAAGCATGTCAGTAATCACATGGCAATCTCCTTGTTTGTGAAGGGAGGAGAGGCTGAAGCAATGCCACAAGCCTTCAACATGAGCTGGGCAGTATTGTGAGGTAGTATGAAGTGGAATGGAAAGTAAAAGTGATAAACTTTTAGATTGTATACTTCGTTTTATTCATAATAGGCAAACATCACCAAGTTTCTATACCATGCTACATTCTCACCTCTGAACTTGCCAGTTTCATACACTCCAGTTTTAATTGTTACCACCATAAAAAGTTGATATAGACAGAACGGAAAGGGACATAACTGTTATGAAACTTCGATTCAATAGAGACAAATTTGTTTATTATTGGCAGTCACAAATGCACATATATTAGTAATAAAACATACATATAATTTGTATATACAGTAGACCTTGCATACAACGTACTAATTGGAATCAGCTATTTGTGTCCGTTATATGCAAAGTACGTTATACGCATATTCCGCAATTAGCATTAGACAGGACCGGGACTTCCAGATTCAGTATGTTATAGGCGAATGTCTGGTTTATGCGAGGCCGTTATATGCGAGGTCTACTGTATCTGTTTCCATTCGCACTGTTTCCTACAGATATTCAAGTAACACAACTCCAAATGAGACTGTCATCATCTTCTGACTGCTCGCCTGCGTGCACGAGGGGCAGCCACTCTGGGTTTGGGTGGCACTCCTGTCCCTCCAGCAGTGAACATGTTGGGAGTGCCGAACGCTGGCACAGCAGACGGTCCTGCAGACACACCAGGAGTGCCTGGAACAGCGGAGAGCACAGATGAACACACCACGGAAATACTAGCAATGATGTAATACTGGGAGAGGGGAAATAGGTGTCTGTACTCAGCATGCTACCTTCCACAAAACCAGGCCCTGATTTCTCAAGAGAAAAAAAATGATTTTGAGCTTTTGCTCAGCTGAGATTTCTACCATTGCTATAACTTGAGAAAAAAACTCATACCAAGACTCAAGTTACCGCACTGAGTCAATGAGAGAAATCTCAGTTGAAAAAAAGCTCAAACTCAAGTGTGTTTCGAGAAACAATACAATTAGTTTACTTGTAACTTGTTTATGAAAAAGATAAGCACTTGTTTAAGAAATCCTGGCTAAATATGTGAAAGTGTAATGATTTAATATTATTTATACAATCGTTATCATGACTCAATTCCAAATGAATAACTTACCAAAATTCATCTGTGGTGTTCCTGAGAATGAAGCATTGAAGTTGAATCCCTTGTTTTCACCAGCTACTTGTTGAGATGGTTGTCCAAACTGAAATGTTCCAGCAGTGTTATTTTGCTGACTGCCTGCAGAAAATGAGTTTGTCGATGCACCAAAATTGAAACCAGTTTGAGCTGTAGGAGTTCCAAACATGCTAGTCTGTTTCTGATCTTTACCACTGCCTGTCGGTGTTCCAAACGTCGGAGTTGCAACACCCGTCTTGGTACTTGAGGCTCCAAAATTTGGCTGAGGCAAACCACCGGTGTTGCCAAATGAGAAAGAACTGGCAGCAGTAGTGGTTGTTGGTTTGACACCAAACACTGGGGTAGTTGTTCCTGTTGCAGATCCAAACCCAGGAACACTTCCTGCGCCTGTTCCAAAAGCAGCTGATGCTGATCCGGTTCCAGATCCAAATGCATTGGTTGATGCCGACCCAAAGCCTGACGGTGTAGCTACAGTGCTTGTACCAAAGGAAGGGGGACCTCCTGTTGTGGAGCCAAATGTCGGAGCTGGCCCTTTACTATTGCCAAAAGTCTGAACCAAACCTGTGCTCCCTCCGAATGTTGGCGTTGTTCCTGTGCTCCCTCCGAATGTTGGCGTTGTTCCTGTGCTCAATCCAAAAGCTGGTGCTGTGCCAGTGCTCATTCCAAAGGGCGATGCTGTGCCAGTACCAGTGACAAAGGTTTGTGCTGGCTTTCCTGAAGCTGTTCCTACAGTTCCAACACCAAACATACTGGCAGCTGTTGTTGCTGGTGTTTGACTAGATCCAAAATTCAAACCATGGCTCTGTGTCACTCCGGAGGATGCTGTTTGTCCAAACATATTTGAAGTCATGGCAGGAGGAGAAACAGCAGTGCTTTGTCCGAACTGAAAGTTTCCTGCTGCAGCTGTTGCCATTCCAGTCTGTCCCGACACTACAGAGGATGGAGCCGGTGTCACACTACTTTGGCCAAATGCAAAACCACTGGGGGCACTAGTTGTGTTACTACTTTGTCCGAATTGAAAACTGGGGCCAACACTTGAGGCTTGAGATGTAGCTCCAAACAAGTTCTTTGCAGGAGTATTACTACCAGATTGGCTTGTTGTCAGCGTGCTGGACACACCAGGAAAGCCAGCAGCTAGATTGAGAGGCTGAGCAGAGGCAGGACTTGCAGCTGAAGCAGTAGGCTGCTGATTCATGGAAAAATTCCCAGCAGACATCAAACCTGTTCCGGTTGTCAAGCCTGCAGATGTTGTCTGAACCATGCCTTGTGCCTGACCAAAACTGAAGCCGGCAGGTCCTGATAATGAGAATCCGGGTGCAGGTTTTGGGGTGCTGGTGGAGAGAGGGTTGACACCCAAGCCTTGACTTTGGATTGGAGCTGGTGCTGTACTGTTAGTGGAACCTGGCATACTCCCAGCTGGATGCAGTGCTACAAACTGTCCTCCAGACCCGGCAGTGGCGGAGGTCTGGCTAATACCCAGTCCCAATGAGGGGATCTGAGCTTCGGATTTAGTAGTAGGAGTGGACAGACCTGCCAGCCCAGTGGCAGCTCCTAGGGTTGATGCTCCTAGGTTTGATGCTCCTAGGGCTGTGGCTCCTAGTGTTGATGCACCTAGTGTTGATGATCCTAGAGTTGCGGCTCCTAGTGTTGCAGCACCTAGGGTTGATGCTCCTAGGGTTGATGCTCCTAGGGTCGACGCTCCTAGGGTTGATGATCCTAGAGTTGCAGATGTGCTGGAGATAGGAGGATAGATGAGGTTGAAGCTGGTCGGGGAGGTTGAAGACACTGGCGCAGCTACCGAGGGGGTTGTGTTGGTGGACTGTCCTGCTCCAGATGTACTGAATATCGGCTTGAACGTGTACGGAGATTGACCCGAAGATGTCGTCAGAGAAGAAGTAGAAAGAGATTTGGATGAACCCTCACTTGTGGCCAGGGAAGGAGTCGAGGTGCCAAGTGTGGAAGCTGCAGTGGAGGTGGACGAAGGAACGGAGGACGCTAACGGCGATGTGATGGCGGTGGCGAGGCCCAGTATTTGAGTGGACACGAGGGAGGGGGTGGTGGAGGAGCTGGTAGACGGTAGTGAAGGCGCACTGCTGCTCACTGCACTGGTGCTGGAGATGATGGAAGTGAACGTGCTACTCTGGGAGCTCAGGCTGGTCGTGGTAGAGGTTGACAGTCCACCTGAAAACATACAGTAACATAAATCAAAGCTCAGCTTATGCTGGACTCTCACGGTGCCATTTATAGCAACTACTTGTATTATCAATGCACGAGAACAATTGAATATGTCACAATCAACACATCAATTTGATTGTTCTCAAGCATGGATAATACAAGTTGTTGCTACAAATCCACCTTTAACTATGAATTATTCAGGGGTTTTCTAGACAGAAATATTCAGATATCCAGCAAAGATAATGTTTTACTTTGTGATTGTGATAATAGACAAACCAATCAAAGATTTCTACATTTTCCTATTGTCAAATATGATTAGGTCAAAATTAGCACTCGCAATCCTCATTGCATCATGAGCCCTCCCAGCACCATCTTACTATAGTAACACTGACCTAGCTTGCTGCCTTGCTTAATATTAGTCTCCACATCCTCCAGCAAGTCCTTCACACGCTGCTGCTCTGCTTCTCTGTCACGTTCATAATCCTCGGCTGTCGCAGACACCCGCGCCATCGGAACCTGAAACAGTTTGATCTTGTCTGTAAAACCTGAACTTCAGGGGCCTGTTGCACGACGCTCTTGTAGCGCTACAATAGTTGTAACTGGGCTCCCGCCACAATAGAAAGTGTTGACCTTACAATAATTGTAGTTACAAGAGCGTTGTGCAACAAGCCCCAGAAGAATAAGCTTCTTGCAACTTTTAAAAAGTTTTAAAACGCATCTATGCAATTGAGGAAGTAAAGACTAGCTATGCTTTTTTTGGCCTTAGCCAGCTAACTGTTGTCTGGTTCGAGAGTATGGTGACATCACGTTTGCTGGTTTTTTTGCACGCAGCGATAGTGCAAAAAAAACAAAAACATGGCAGACCTGGCTCAGTCTACTCAGTACCAAATGGTTTTCGGCCAGACAAGTCTAGAAATGCTAATCGGTCGCGAGAGTATGTGATAAGCGGCTAGAAATCCTAGCCGGCTAAGTGATAAACGAGCAGCCCTACTACCTACCCCAGCAAAGGATGTGTTGAGTCCTGGATACAGAGACATGTTTCTACGTCGAGTTGGCCGGGACAGTCCTTCACGTAACACTCGTCTATTTGGAGTCGACGGTCTGGCACTACATGGTGCTGAATGGTTCTTAGCGGATGATGTGGGCGTCTGAAACATACAGGTATGTTTTTCAATATGGTACTAAAAGCTTCAAATTGTACTTGTTTCTTTGTATGTTGTGACTCGGAGCTGCGGTTTGACAGTTTCACAGCTGGAGAAAACCTGCAACACCTGTGGTATACCAACAAGCACTAGCTGGTAGTTCGAAGTTAAGGTTAAGTGAATCATATGATGACAAGTTCTGAAAGGCTGCTACCATGAATAGAAATAAACATTGCATTCTAAAGTTGAACGATCTTCCCCTGTGACAAGTAACTGTGATGTACAAAATAAAGATTACATTTATTGATAGAAACAAATATTACATATATACAGTAGACCTCGCATATAATGTACTAATTGGGACCGGCTATTTTTGTCCGTTATATGCAAAGTCTGTTATATGCATATACCGTAATTAGCATTAGATAGGACGGGGACTTCCAGATTCAGTACGTTATAGGCGAGTGTCCGGTTTATGCGAGGCCATTATATGCAAGGTCTACTGTAATTATGCACCTACTGTCAAAATACATCTATAGACGGAGACTCACCCTGGCGACATCAGGCGTATTGTCTGCACTACTGTCAATGGACTGGAAATTTGACTGATTTGTAAGTGGCGATTCAACATCAAGACCACTGAAAATGTAAGAAGTTAAATAAGTTGTATTATTACATATTGATGTTTCTAAATTATACATATTTTCACAATTATAGAATTAGTTGTTTACTTATTAGTAACATCTCCCATATCCTTGCTATGATTGACATAAAATTGGAAACTATTATCAAGTGAAAGAAATAATTCAGAACTGAAATTGACACATAAACATTTTGCAGGTAAAAGATCAGAAAATACCAAAATACATCAGTATCAACAAAAATGTGTGTTTTGAATGGGTTTTTGTGTGTGTGGGTTTTTTTTAAATTGGGGTTAAGGCCATTTTCAAGATTCTTTCACTTCCATCACAGCTTGTCAGGTTAGGGCAGGAGGAAACCTGCAACATGCGTAGCACTGAATGTTGCTGTATACATATTGATGGACCAAGGATGATAACTGCATTGCCGCAGTACAAGAGCATCCCATAAAACTGATGGTGGAATACTGGAGCAAGATTTTTCTGAAAGGTAGTTAATCAATCACATACAAGTCTCCATTGTCGAAGGCCGTCCAGTCCGGGGTCAGTCTCTTGCTCTGTGACATGTCTACATCTCTGGGAGATGCGTTCATCTTGGCCTCAATTCTCTGCAACAGAAAAATATTGAACATTAACAATGGTGTCAGAGTAGTCACCAGGATCACCCACAATAAACTGGCCACCCAAGAATAGCTAGCATTTCAAATATAGTCAGGGTTATCCCCCTTGGTTTTCCATTTGGGAGAATACATGAAGCATGAATGCATATAGATTGATCTTTGGGATTAAATTGGTGATTTTATGGATGGAAGCATAATTTCAGGGATGATGAAGAGCCAGCATTCCCAACAAAATCTCCCAGACAGTAGGACTGCACGGTATTACCGGTATATCGGTAAACCGCAATACACAAGTGAGTTAATGAGTTAATATGGAGTTTAACGTCGCTGCGGGAATCTTTCACCCATTTGCGACGATCAATACATAAGTGAAACAATACGTACCGCAATACGTTTGCATATGCAACTGTATATTGCCAACATTTTTATGTAGTGATTGAATCTTATTGTTTGCTAACAATGTCATAAAAGTCATTACTTGTTTATTAATATTGTTAGTTTAACATCTGTATCCAGTGAGACTGATTTTGTGTTAAGTTTTATCTCAACAATGTTATCTACCCTACGTATCTGCCATTGTTTAGCAAGTTCACACTTTTTCTAGACCAAATACAAAGACATTATTTGATATTTTTTTATGTTTCCAATATATTGCAATACCTATCGCAATACCTATCGCAATACATTTTGTCATATTGTAATATATCGCAATACAAAAGTGAGGCCAATATGCCCTACCAGACAGTATATAAATGTATCTCCACACACTAATCAATGTCTCCTGGCACAGTCACCTCTTTGATGATCATCTTCCTACTGGAGCTGAGAGAACTGCTGATGGGATTATTACGGTTGTTTTTCTGCCGCTTGGCCCGGCTAGTGTCCAGATCTGAGTCATCCAATGCCTCCCTACTGGGCGCGGACGGTCGCTTGAGACTAGCTGTGTCCAGCTGCATCATCACGTTCTTGTCAGACAGATCCGGCAGGTGGTCGGGCAGTGGAGGCAGCGAGGCAGAGGAGGTCGTTGATTGGCTGCTCTCCTGTCGCCTGGCAACCAAAGTAAATGTGGTCACTCCTTTCTCACAATATTGAAATTATCGAGATATACTATCTAGTCCTGAAATTTATTAATAATATTCTCATACGAAGTATCAATTACATTATTTTCAACATATAATTTGTATCCAACATACGTAGATGAACATTACAGTTGATGCAATTGGCTGGCTTAATTAATAATAAATCTTTTCATTGGTTGCATGTCAGCTGGATCTACTTTGACAATCAACTGCCGCTTGTGTCAATTTCAAAATCTGATTGACATGTGTACAGAAGACTGAAGTCGAACTTCATTTGATGTTTTGCCTTCCGCAGTATTTTTTGTGATTTACAACATTAATTTAACTCTGGAAGGTAACCTCAAGTACTGAGTAACTTATTGCCAATCATTATACACCTCAGCCGCAGACATTCGAAAGGGAAGTTGTTACCTCCTCTTGGCATGTTGTCCTACTTCCTCTGTGAAGGTCTCCTCCTGTCCTGCCACAGTAAACGATCTCTTCCTGCAGGACAGTAACACACATGTAGACTGAAGGGAAATGGTCAAATAGTAACCACATACAATTGCAGCTAATTATTAGTATAATAAACAAATATTTTTTACTTTGGGTATAGTGTCGTTTTCAAGATTCTTTCACTTATATCACGGCATGTCAGTCCGTAGCAGTGAATGTTGCAGTATACCTGTGAGCACTGGATGGGACTGACAAACCAAGGATGATATTTGTAAATTCATCTCCACAGACAGCATCCTGTCAATATTGCATCATAACGGTAACTTTTATGAATGAATTAGTGAATTATTGTTTTACGTCACGGGCGGGAATATTTCACCCATAGGTGACGACAACTTTTATGAACGATGTTGGGCTCCCAGGACAGGATTTGAACCTAGGGCCTTTGGCTCCAAAGTCCAAACGTTCTACCATTTATCCCCCGTCCCTGCAGCTAATTAACCTATTTAATCATTAACCTACTCCCTGCTGAATAAAATCAAAGTGTTCTATTTTTGCATATGATCGGGCAACTTAAGTCGCCTTCAGCAGGGAGAGGGTTAAATTAAATGTTACCATGTTTATGTGAAAATACATGAATTTGATTTGCCTACACAAATACTTCATAATTGAGTCAGTTCATTATTCTGAGATATTAGTTATGACTAATATACATATATAGTAGACCATGGCAACAATACATGTTTAGCATACCTGCATTCTCTTAGTGCATTAACCACAGCTTGTGTGTCCACTGACTTTGGCACATTATCAGATCTGTCCTTCAGAGGAGTCAAACTGTAAAAACAATAAACATATTTGGCATTCGTTTGTGAAGAAAATTTGTCATGTTGTTTTTGGCCTCTGCAGCAACAAGATTACAATGAAATAATGTTATTAATTCTAGTCCAATCTGATAATCACAGAAATCATGATAGGTAATAGACACAAGCAGATAAGTTTTATTATTACAGTAGTTTCCTCCTATCATTCATAACATCATGGCAAAACATATTCAAAATAAAAATAATGGCTACACACCAAATCCACCTCATAAGCATGCCACATCATTATTCCGGGTCATTTATGTCCTATCATTTATTTATTTATTGAAATGAAATACATGTCGTCGGTTATAAACATGTTTTACCACATATGTTGCCTGTGTCTGAGAAAAAAAATGAAAAAAGATTATAGAAAGAAATTATTATTCCGGGTCAATGGATTTGTGTGCACTCAGTTTTCCTGCTAAACTCCCTGGGGAGTATACAACTCCAGTATATTCACAAGACCATGGTACCTTGCTGAGTACTGTCTGTGTGGATCTGGAGGCGCAACTCGGACTGTGTTCTGTGGCCTGAAGGAATTGATGTCAGCTCTGTACAGAGAATGTCGGTCCCGCCTGCCAAAGCGTACCCATGGCAACATTCCAGTTGAGGAGTCCACATGGTGGGTCGTAGGGGCAAAGTGGAAAGTATTAGCCCGTCTCACCGGCCTTCTAGTATGTTCTGGTGAGCTCATATCTGGACTAGAAATAGATTACAAATAAATGTTATTGCTTTTCGTAAAACAAATTAATTCAAGGCATTCTAGTTTGATTTAATGGTAATTTGAATAATAACAATGAATAAAGGTGCTCTACATAGATCTGAATGCAATCTTTTCTCATTCACCAGCCCCTCCCCCGTTTCTAACATGCAGGATTGGATTTATAGGCCAATGTCACATCAGTGTTCAATCCAGTAACCATTTGAAGGGGGGGGGGGGAGACACTATTCTGAGAGGGGTGTGTGAGAGTATGGAGCGCTCAACCTTGGCCCCGCAAAGCATTTAAGTAATCTAGAGGACTCCAAGGCGGAAGGGCATGTTGCCACCCCCTACCTGAATTACTGTATTATTATATTACTGTAGGATTGAAATTAACAATGGTATAATCAGAAAAGCCCAATATTTCTGATGAAATTCAGCTTTTTCTTTCATTAATAAACTATTTCACACATGGATACACTTACCAAAAAGACCAATAATTTACAAATAATAAACATAATTTCACTGAAAGTTGCTCTGCAAATGGAGCAAATTCTATTTATAGACATACCCAGTTTACTGATTTTGGTTGTAAGCGTGTAGGTGAAATGTGCATGATTGTTGTCTTTTTTACGTACTTTACGTTGCCTCACGATTTATTACCCTTGAACCATGCTGAACAACATAATTCATCT
>JAUTBV010091142.1:0-18386 GCA_032361325.1 Lepetodrilus fucensis | reverse complement strand
ATCCATGCTTCAGAAGCATGCTCATAGCGCTACATTATTACCACGGTCAATGGATCAATGTGCACTCATTTCACCTTTTCAACCCCCTGGGGAGTATAAAACCCAAGCTGCCAGTTAAGGCGCTAGAAGGTTTCACATTCACAATTCCATCTCTTCCTACCTGGTACCCATTCACAACTGGGTGGATCTAAGCACTTTGCTTAAGAGTGCTACACGATGGCATGAGCTAGGCATGAGCTAAGCTCGAACCCGACTCGCTATATCTCTGTAATGGAATTAATCAGAAACGTCTCCTTATTGAAGAACTGAGGTGTGTTGAAGGGTAATTTCGTAAACAAACCTGCAAATTGTATGTTCTTTTACAATATTCGTCAGTGTTTTGTTAATTGATCTCGCAAACAGGTCTGTGCAGGCAAATGTGCTAATACAAACTTTTGTCTGTGGACTGTCCCCAAGCGCTATGTTTTTAATTGTGCTCAGTATAGTTAGTTCAGCTGTGTCAGCCCTGGTTTCTAGGGTCTTACTGTCACACCTTGGTTTATTAAAAGTCTTCACCCTGAGCAAAAATACTTCTAGATGACCAGTAAATCTCTTGTCCAAATCAATTTAATCTCGCCATGAATTATTTTCTTTAGCAAAAACAATTTTGTTTATTGTACCATTTTCCATACTGAGGGAATATTTTTTGACAGAAATAAATATATTTATGGTCTTGATATCTTGGATTTTCCTGCTTTTGAAAGCAGATTTATTTCCTGATGTGAAAGATTTAGTCCTGTGATTGCTGTGGCAAGCAATCCAATCACATTTTATGGCTGCTTTGCAAAGCATGAGACGTCTTTATGAGTAAGTGGCTGCCTTCAAGCATTAAACTGCCATCTGTATGAAAAATATAAAAATAATAATAAAAAATAATAAAAAAATAAGGAATTCCTTTGAAGAGAAAATGTAAGCAGCAGTTGAATCTGTGGACTTGTTTATTGTAATATGTAATTTGAAAACTATTCATATAACAGGTTGGTATAGGAATTCACATTTTAACCCTCTCCCTGCTGGATTAGCAAATCAGTGAAAGATTCCCGCAGCAAAGTTAAACTCCATAATCACCGACTGCCCTAGATTTATATTCCAATTGTTGTTTTTTTGTGAAATATTAAAAAAAAATTCAACCTGTTGCAAGTTGCCAAGCCATGGTTTCAGTGGGGAGAAAACATGTTTAAAGCAATTTTTGATAAAATGAAAATAAAATTAGATCTATATATCAAATTGGGATTATTTAAGGAGATGAAAGTAAAATTTAAAATTGATGTAAGTAAGTATTACTAAGAATATACTGGTCAGTTTTGTTGATAATGTCATGGTTTTGTTTGTTCATTTATAGTCAGTCAGCCATTGTTATTACTATAGTACAGTATTGATACATTCTCATCATTCTCGGATGTCAAATACCAGATACTACAAGAATGCCTAACAATTATTGCTGTCGCTGCTTGGACTACGGTGCTCAGATAACAAATTGCATTCCGCACTGTCTGCCGTCGCGCAACCGCTATGTTTTGTATCAGTCGTCATGGTAACTGTAATGGTTGTCATCCCATCATGTCAAATAATAGAGGAATATTATCACCAGCCTATTACAGCATTACTATGTTATTATACGTTTCTCGCTAAAATGTATATCCTGGCGGATAGAAGAAAGTATTTTTAGCGCTATATTTATGTAGAAATTATTTTTATGTTTGTACAATATAATATTTGTAGTATGGTTTAACTCTCTCCCTGCTGAAGGCAACCAGAGAAGCCCCAAAGAGATGTGCCTGCCTAATCCAGCAGGGAGAGGGTTAACCAAATTTTACGTTTTAAAGAAATGAATGAGGATTGGTAATAAAGTTTATTTCTTTTTACTGCTACCTCCTCAATATGTAGTTAAACAAATGTATTGCAGGTTATACTCTAATCATGAAACTTTTCATTTTGTCGTAAGCTTGGCCCACTTGCTAGACAAGCATTGCTATATGTATTAGGCAACTTGGGTATGTATTAACCCTCTCCCTGCTGGATTAAGCACAGGCACTCGGGTTGACTTCAGCAGGCAGAGGGTTAATTAATTTGGCCCTGCTCCTGTGAAATGCGACACGTGACTTAACGAAAAGCTCTGCTTTCTCAGTGACCTTTTTGAATATATTTTTCCAGTGTGTTTCAGGCAGTGGTATTTCATCCATGTTTAAAATGAATAAATATTCCTAAATCTGGTCTGTGTCACAAAAGCGCTGTACCGGTAGTCTGGGCATGTCGAGGTTTATGTCATTTCCTGTTATAGTAAAAGCACATGGCGTATGCACTGATTTAGGCCAGAACTACAGTAAGACCCATTCGTAATGCTCAGGCCTGGGTTTTCCCCCCTTGATGTTAATTGTTGAGCAAAGGTGGAGACATGAACCATGACTATGAATTTATAAGGGCAATTTGGGGTGTGGTGGAGGGAAGCACATTTTTAGGGGATCAAGAAAAAACTGAATTTCATCACAAATTATTACAAGGGGAAAATCTATTTTTACGGGTTTGAAGGGAAGCACATTTTTAGGGGATCAAGAAAATATTATCCTTAGGGGAAAAATCCTGGAAATTTGATTTGAAGAACAATTTGAAGGAAGAGGATGAATATGGATTTGTGTTTGTTTCAGTGAGGACGGCAGGATGGACTATATCCAGGAAGATCCCTACAGCAGTCATTACAACTCCAACCCCGGCATGGGCTACACAGGAAGTGGAAACTATGGCAACCCCAACATGTCGTACGACAGGGGAGACCACTCCCCACACGGTTCCCATATATCGCTGCAGAGCACAGGCAGCAACAGAGGCAGGCCGAAGGTAAGCAGACGCTGCTTGACATATCAGGGTTTCCTCCCACAAGAAACAAGCCACTGAAATACTGTAAAAAAGGCCTCTAAATAACAAATAATAATTTTTAAATATTCAATGTATTTGTGCTTCATTGCCATCAGGGCTCCAGACTAACATTCTGAGTTACTTGCCCGCAGAGCAAGTCAGGGCAAGTAACAATGGCATCAAAGGTGCATAATGTTAAAATGTAGGTTGCTCGCATATGTTAGTCCAGAGCCCTGGCCTTGTGTAAATATGCTGCATGGTGTTGCATAAAGCGATGTTTACATAAAAAGTTTACATGTTTCAAAAGATATTTTTAAATAATTGATAAATATATATATTTGGAGTTAATTTAATGTTAATTAAAAATATTCTTTAGCAGGATATGCAAGTAAAAATACACAATATTGACTCTCGTAACAAAGAGATAACGATATATAGCATTTTAAAGTTGTCTCCCCTTACCACTAGGCTATGAAAAATGTAAATAAATTGTTTTTATTGAGCTTAAAATGCAGATGCATAACATGATACGAACACAATTGACTCTCGTAGCGAGAAAACGACAACATGACATTTCAGAGTTGTCTCCCCTTACCGCTGCAGGTAGGAAACTCGCTAGCACCCTTACCACAGGAGCAGCAGAATGGCAACTACTCCACGTACCAGTCGGTGAAGCACCCCGCAGACGACCCCCGCACGTCGCCGTACCCGAGGGCGGTGTCGCCGCAGCAAGGCCACGACCCAAGGTTCTCGTCCAATCATCTGCCAGAGCACTACCCTGAAGCAGCTGACCACTATGGCAGCTCGCCGCAGGGCAGTGTCTCTCGATACGACGACGAACCCGTCGATCATTACGACGGTTATGTCTACAGGTAGCTGCTTTCTTCGTATGCTTTCTTCTTCTGCACTGTCAGTCACGATCGGGGCCTGGGTTTTTTAAGTGGCTGGTCCACCATAAGTTGAAATTTATGAAATTAGAACAATTATTTTGATTAATAATTCGCATGATTGAAAACCATGATTGCAATATTACAAATTAGAATTAAAAGAAAACCTTGAATATTGGGAATTTAAAAAAAAATTAAATCATAGCAAAGTGATGTCAAAATTACAAAATTTGAAAAATTAATTCATTTGAAAGAATGTATTAATTACATCATTTTACGATTTTTTCAATTTATTGAAATATTGGATTTTGTGTGGGAATTAAATTTCCTAAAGTGTATCCAATTTTGATTTATTGTATGTGTTCGTATTAATAATAATATCTTTGAACCCTCGAGTACAAGGAAGAAATAACAAGGAGTTGATCAACAGTGCAGATAAATTCTTTCTACGGGAGATGTTGAGGTTATGCTGATGTTTAAAAAGTTCATACAACCATAAACGAATTATGCGAATCTACAATTATTTGCTAAATTAGTCGCAAATTGGTGAAATATTCCAGCAGCGACCTTATAAACTCCATAAACACACACTCTCTTTGTTAAATTGTCAACGAATGCGTCGGAAATTTCGCGAAAGTTTGTGGCCGTAAGTTTCTATGTACGTGGTAACCTCGGCATGAATTGAACATCTCCCTTTCGGTATCTTTTCTTCATTATCTATATTCATGCATGACGGACATTCTGGCAAGCGGTATTCACGGCTGGGTGTAATGATCATCTAATAACACATGTCACAATATGTACGGCCCGTCTTTGTTTGGTTATGATATAAATCGAAAGTTTATTGCCAAAACAATGCAGATAGTAGATATTTTATTGATGTTCAACTGGTGTACGTATTTATGGTAGTAGGTGGCTAAGCAATAGCTAAAAGTGGCTAAAACAGTAGCTAAAACAGTGGCTAAAACAATAGCTAAAACTGGCAAAGCAATGGCTATGCAATGGCTAAAATAGTGGCTAATCAATTGCTAAATCACTGGCTATAACTGTGGCTAAACAAAGGCTAAAACACTGGCTATAACAGTGGCTATAACAGTGGCTATAAATGGATACAGCAGTGACAACTCACTGGATAAATATGGACACCTCTGGTTAATATGTGTCAAATTTCATCAGTGATCGTATTATTCATGTATGCACCCAAAGGATTGAGTTAGTTCAAATCCTGTCAGGGAATCTGAGATCTTCTGCGCCATATGTATATCCAAGCAAATTCCAGTTTGAAAGTCGGATAATAATACAGATTTTAAATCAGATTTTTGTTTTGTTTTTGCACTTTTCCCATTAAATATTTATTTCTCGGGGGTGGTTGAATTTCTAACAAAATTTGAATTCCACTAAGATCTTAACAACTCCAGGTATGTTTCCTTGCTGCCATTTTGGACTAGTTGACCTTCTGACCTCAACATGGTTCCTTTTACCTATGCACTCTACTCTACGACTAATGATACAGAGCTCAGTCTCATTTTAATCTATGTCGACTTGCATACACAAGGTGGCCACTTTTTACATTCTTGAAGACACATGATCAAAATTGCTTTGGCATTCTGGAATCTAATATTGGACATTACAATGGGTTCATTACATTAATTTTAGGCTCACTCACCGTCATTCTTTTGGGGCAGATTATATATATATAATCGATCATTATCTGGATTCCAATTCCACTAATCTGAAATATTGTAAGTAATATTTCTGGGATTTATTTAAATTTTGTATAGTTCATCATTCATCTATAAAGTTTTATGGACAAGAATTCAATTTTTATTAAAGAAAATTGTGAATAATAATTATTTGCAGTAATTCTGTTGGAGGTACTTTAATACCAATTGAAATATTATTAAAATATACCAAACGTAATTATTGTCATTTATTGTAAATTAAACATTTTATTTATTTTTATTTATTGAATTCTTGTTCATATTTGCTCATAGTATTTCATTGTTTAACAATCTACATGCTGGAGGGATCTGGAGACGCTATTGTTTTTTTCCCCCTATCCCTTCAGCATAGAGAGGGTTAACTGGGATCAGTGGCCACATATTACGGGCTGGGGGCTGCTCCTTTCTAGCTGTTCTGTCTGTACTTTCTGTCCGACGCATGTGCAGTTACACTGTGCGGTGTTGATACTTTGTAACTGCATGCGTCGCACAGAAAGTACAGACAGAACAGCTAGAAAGAAGAGCAGCCTCTCAGATTGTTGTTCCCCATTCTGTTCACTCCAGCTCATAGTAGTCATAGTTGTCTCATCGAAGAATTCCATATTTGGATATTTTCAATTGGGCGTAGATACTTTCTTCGTAGTCCCCTTTTTATACCGCATAGATGTTTTCTTAAAGTACACCTGCTCATTGCTGTTTTATATCATTTTCAGTTATATATTTTCGCAGTGGATGTATGCATAGATATGTAACTCTGTGCATGACGAGTTCCTTGTTTTTGTTCACATTGGAACTTGTATTATTAAAAAATAAAAGTTAATTAATTTTATTCTCAATTTAACCATTTATAGAGCAGCATGAATTTAATATTTAAAGACTAGTTCAAATAGGAGAATAAGAAAAATAATCTTGTGTATATTAACAACTTTTATAATGTTCTAAGAAACAATGAATGTAACTTGTACGAAGTATTTGTAAATACGTACTGACCGGTTCATGTTGCGTCTTCAGAGATAACCAATATCCAGGCAGCCGTGGAAGCTATAACGCACCCAACGACCCCGGGGCTCCGTACAGGGGGAGTCAGCAACCGGGGTATGCGGATTACGAAGACCGGTACCCGGAACCCGCGCAGCCGGCTGAATCCTACAGGGATCAACCTCCGCTGGATGACTCATATGCCGACCGTCGCCCCGACGACTCTTACGTAGACCGTCGTCCCGACGACTCGTACAGAGACCCGCAGTACCGCGACGACCCGTACGACGACAGGTCGCCAGCGCCACCACACTACGACGAGCAGGACATGTCCCGAGACCAAGCCCCGGACGATTCGTTCCGAGGACACCCGGAGGACACCGGGTACCGGAACAGCTACGGCGAGCCTCCGTACAACTCCTACGGATCCAAACCAGGGGAAGACTACGGCCGGTTACCAGACCCTCCACCAGAGGGCGCCGACCCCAATGTTGATCCCAATGACACGCGGCATAAGGATGGTTACTCAAACCCCCTTGTTGAAGATCCCTACGGCAACAGACAGGAGAATCCGTACGCAGGGTCTATAGGTCACCCTGGTGACGTGGATGACCCCAGGTACCGGAACAGCTACCAGGGTCACCCGGACGATCCGTATGCCGACAGACCCGGTGACGATCCGGATTTGATCCGGAAAATGCAGGGGTTGCCTCCCTTGAGGAAAGATCCCTTTGCCGATGATCCTTTTCAAGAAGGCCGCGATGGTTACCCCGGGTTACGACCTGGAGAGGAGGATCCATACCACCGAGGCCCTTCGCCATCACAAGGTCAGTGCCATAGTTTTCTTTTGTTTGTGTTCCATGTTTTTGCATTTGGGCAGTTCTAACTATCCATTTTATCACAAATCTCACATTAATATGTCCTAGCTAATATCAACATTTCCAAAAGTCATCCCAGAAAGTTTGTAACTTACCCTGTTGGTTTGAGGCATATTTTGAATGGATTGTGTTCTATTATTTATTTAATTCCCTTTTTTGTGCGTATATGCATGGGTGTGTATATAGAAAGTATTATATGTTTTACCATTATTTTCCCTATTATCTTTTAATCTGTTTGATGTTGAATGTGTTTGTATGTCAAAATTTAATGTCTCGTAAAGCATTTGAGAGTTAATCAACTAGACAAGAGTAACTGTAAATGTGATGTACTCGAATACTTGAAAACCATAAAATGCAAGACGCGGGGCCACTAGCGAGTGTGGGTTTTCAACACACCTGACAAGGGAGATAATAAATGATTCCAGGACGAGGCCCCTCGCCGTATGAAGAAAACAAAGTTCCGTTCAGAGACGAGCAATACGACGGTCGCAACAGGGACCCACAGTATCCTGATCGTGACATGGACCGGCCGTACGACGATCGTGACGGGGGCAAGCCGTACGACGATCGTGACGGGGGCAAGCCGTACGACGATCGTGACGGGGGCAAGCCATATGACGATCGCGACGGGGGCAAGCCGTACGACACAGAGGCCCCTCCACACTATGGCTACAACGAGCCACTGGCTTTCTCAGGGGAAGACCTTGCCAAGAACGAGGCTCAAATGGCGCTACCGCCACCTGGTGGGCCCACGGAGTATAACTCTGATGGGCGGAACACCCCTTTGGAGAGAGATCCCATGGGATGTAAGTGAAAACTGGGAGCCGAGTAAAATCGAAAATAGAATTAACATGTCCTGCTTTTCTCAAAGTTAAATCAAAATCAGGCGCAAGGCGGAATTCTTGAATCGTTCTATCAATTATTTTTTTTATAGCAGTTTAGCATGTCTGTATATACAGTGTACATGTATTTGGTATTATTTTTAATTGATCTTATTTTTGGTTGACTTTTTATTGCATGCGTTTCTGTGATTCTCACCTTGTGGCACGTTATTTTAATGTTGGTTGTATATTTCCTGTCATAAAAATGTAGTTTCGTTATTACTGATTTATAACATATACATTTGTGTATGATATTAGGGTAGTTTTTTAATATCTTCCATATCTGTGTTTGTCATATTGAATATCGTCGCAAATGGGTGAAAGATTCCCGCAGGGACGTTAAACTCCATATTCACTCATTCACTCATATTGAATAATTAACAAGATGTGGATATAATTATTTTAAATTGTTGACAAAATGTGGATTATCATTATAATTTCAACAGAATTATGATCATTCAATTCTATATTGCATGTAAGGCCACTGGCCCAAATAAATATACAGTAATGCATGTACATTTCAATGTATTTAAATAGCAAAATAATTAAAACATGCAATTAAATACAATATTACTGGATATAACTGTGAAATCTGACCAATCATCACACAGCATTCCGCTGGCGGAATCCCGATCTACAGGAAGTGATCGACTACCTGTCTCACCGTGACGACGACATTAAAGCTCATGCCGCTGCTTACCTTCAACATCTCACCTTCATGGACGACGGCATCAAAGCTAAAACCAGGTACAACGTCACTCAAATCTGTACAATGTCACTAAGACCAGGTGCCCGTTGCTTGTAGTGCTACAATAGTTGTAACTGGGCTCCCGCCACAATAGATAGCGTTCACGTTACAATAGTTGTAGCCTACAAGAGTGTCGTGCAACGGGCACCTGGTACAATGTCATTAAAACCAAGTATAATATCACTAAAACCTGGTACAATGTCATTAAAACCAAGTATAATATCACTAAAACCTGGTACAATGTCGCTAAATCCTTGTACAATATCATCATCGCAAAAACCTGGTACAATATCACTACAATAAGGTATAATGTCACTAAAACCAGGTACAATGTCACTAGAACCAAGTATATCACTAAAACCTGGTATAATATTGCTACAATCAGATATGTCACAATGACTGTGCAATGTCACTAAAACCGTTTACAAGTAGCAATGTCATTATGTGTCCTCCCAGTGTTTCATCAGCTGAAATTTGGAACCTTGAAATGTTGAGTCTCGTGGAAGTGTTGAGTCTCACGGAATGTTGTGTTTGTGTTCCAGAGGCCTTGACGGAATCCGTCCCCTAATACAGCTGTTGAGCAACGAGTACCCCGAGGTCCATAAATCTTCCTGTGGAGCGTTGCAGAATCTCTCGTACGGAAAGACCAATGACGAAAATAAGGTAGGTCGGCGTGCATACTGTTTGTTCTAGATGTTGGAACATTGTCACACAGGAGTCTACAGGGCTCAATTGAATATTTGACGTTTAACATTGACCCTTCACTTTTGACATTTAAACTTTGACATTTGACCGTTGAAATTTGACATAAACTAGTAGCGTCCCATCCCTTTCAACTGCGAAGTGTTCTCATACAGACAGGGGACATCACTCCTGTATGATGTACTGAGTGAAAGGAATGACTCGCACACGTCTCGCACAAGCAAGATGGCGGCAAAGAACTGCCTTAGATGTGGCGACGTCATCGTACTTTTCTTTTCGTATACAATCGCATCAGGAACATGGTGCCTGGATGGTAATTTGTTGGGAAACAATAGATTTTGCCATGCTAATTGGAGTAATAACTGTATTGCTATTGAAATTGTGTAATTTGAAGCTAAACAAGGACGATGTTGGTTGCAGAAAGCGATACGGAATGAGGGAGGCATTCCAGAGTTGATCAGACTTTTGAGGAAATCTCAGGAAGTTGATGTCCGCGAAACTGTCACGGGAGTGTTGTGGAACCTCTCGTCATGCGAGGTACGTCACAGGTCATGGCACAGGTCACGTCACAGGTCACGGCAAAACTTAATGTCTTTGTGAATATTAATTTAATCCTCTTTGATGAAATCATTAGCTGCGGTTTCTTTGCCTTAGCCGGCTAACTGTTGTCTGGTTCGAGAGTATGGTGACGTCACATTTTTGTTTTTTGTGCACGCAGCCACGTGACTTACTCACTTGGCGGCGAAGTGCTAAAAAAAATAAAAAAATGGCAGACCTGGCTCAGTCTACTCAGTACCAAATGGCTTTCGGCGAGCCCAGTCTATCCCAGTCTAGAAATGCTAATCGGTCGCTAGGGTATGTGATATGCGCGCACAAAGTGCCTAGAAATCCTAGCCAGCTAAGTGATAAACAAGTGGCCCTAAAATGTTTCCTAATGTATTGAGTATTTTATTCCAGTTTTAAAAACCTTGTAATTAATATTCAAGTTAATGCACAATTAAATTATTTTTAGTATTGAAAATGTTTTGAGTGAGATCGATCACCGACTAGTGTTACCCTATCATTCAACTAAAATGACATCACACATTTACTGTGGTTCAACCAGTGGTGGGTTGAACCATGGTAGAACCAAATACAGTTAATTTATGGCAGTGTTCGAAATAGAGTCCGTCCGCGATGTGTTATTTTCAGCGAGGACGGGCAACGTTTTATCCTTGCACGCCTGCATGTCGTGTTACTTTTTGTTTGTTTTTCAAGATGTATATCATCGATCACTGGCCAACATGTATGAGGACGGGTAACTTCTCAGACTTACCAGTCCTCATGTCTGACAGTGAATTTATGCAGTTTTATACACTGTTTATGGGTAGTAGCACATGGCAACACTAGTAGGTAGACCGAACACTCGTTTGCATATTAATGAAACGCCTTGTCATTCAAGAAACAAGATGATTGTTGAATCAACTTTAGCTTTTCACCCTTACTGAAGCAGGATCTTGTATGTTTTTCAGGACCTGAAGAGATCTATAATAGACGACGGTTTAACTGTATTAGTAAATGTTGTCATAATACCCCACTTTGGGGTCGGTGCAACACCCTACAGGGATCATGAACCCTGGACCACGACCTTTAGGAACGCCACTGGGGTCATACGGTAAGATACTGCATGCTTGACTCAGCCATGTGACATTAACCCTCTCCCTGCTGGAGGCAACCAGGAATGCCATAAAGAACAGTGCCTGTGCCTAATCCAGCAGGAAGAGGGTTAATAGAGTCCTTATAAGGTTTCCCACGTTCTGACTTCAAACTGCAAACCGCATATAATTTTGTTAAACAAGCGATATATTTTTCAAGTGCACGTTCTAATTTGCAATTCGAAGTATGTAAGCCTGTCAAATATCACATGATCAACACAATTATATGACGTAGAAAGATCGACCAATATTTAAAAAAATTTTTTTAGTAATTGTATTTTATTTTCTCGTAATTTTTTGGTTATCTATTATTTATTATACACATTTAGACTCTGGACTATATTGCACAAAGATTAATTATTTTTTATATATATTTTTTTAAAGTTAAAAAATGTAATTTTCTTTACATTTTTATTTTCACGACGTGCATGTCTGGTGTTTTCAGGAATGTGAGCTCGGCGGGTTTCGAGGCAAGGAAGAAGATCCGTGAGTGTCGGGGTCTGGTGAAGGTGTTGGTGCACACGCTGGAGGTGGCCACGCAGGGGGACATGGACAACAAGTCCGTGGAAAACGTGGTGTGCGTCCTCCGAAACCTGTCCTATAGGATACAGGAAGTGGAGGACCCCGACTTCTACAAGAAGAGGACACTGCCCAGACAGCAAAAGCAGCAGGCGCACGAGAAAGGTCTGGTCGGCCAATAGTTAAACAAATTATTATGTTAAAAAATATTTTATTATTTTATTTTTTATTATTTTATTATTTTATTATCCATATTTAGACTCTAGACTATATAGTGCAATAGTTTAAAAAAATATTATGTTAAAAAATACGTTTTAAGTTTTTATTATTTTATTATTTAATTATCCATATTTAGACTAGACTATATAGTGCAATAGTTAAAAAAAAATATTATGTTAAAAAAAAATGTTTTAAGTTTTTATTATTTTATTATTTATTATTTTATTATCCATATTGAGACTCTAGACTATATAGTGCAATGATTATGAGAAAATCAGCGAATATTTAATAACAATATTTTAATTTTTTTTTCAAATATTTATACACACTTGTATAACGCAAAAGATTATGAGAAATATCAGTTGATATTTAATAAAAGTTTAGTTTAATAATGATTTTTTTTGGGTATTTTCAAGTATTTATTTATATTATTTATTACACGCATTTATATAGTGCAATGATAATGAGACATGTTCTTTATGGTATCATCGTTTTTGAGCATGAATTTAACTTAATATAAATGTATATGCTATGACTATTATTATTATTAACATTGTGATGTTCTGACCGTGTATTTGCTGTCTGTACAGGGGACTCTACAGGCTGTTTTGGTGGCGGCGGGAAGAACAAGAAGGGCGCTGCCAAGAAAGGGAAGGATCATAACAGTGCAAATCAAAAGTACGTACCTGTGCAGCTTGGAGTGCGTTCGACACACTCCAGGGGTTGTGGACACACTCCAGGGGTTGTGGACACGTTCCAGGGGTTGTGGACACGCTCCAGGGGTTGTGGTAGATTTTGTCATGAGACGTCGGGAGCCGAAGGTTTCCGAGTTCAATTCCGACATTGGCAGTTATCTTATTGTTTTTGTCTGACGTAACCAGTGCTTGCAGGTGTCCATGGGGCTGATCTCCTTTCTAGCTGTTATGTCTGTACTTTCTGTCCCGACGCATGTGCAGTTACAAAGGATCAACACCACACAGGGGAACTGCGCATGTGTCGGACAGAAAGTACAGACAGAACAGCTAGAAAGGAAAGCAGCCCCCTCCTGTGTCTTTAACCATCTCTGTGCTGGAGCAGTCTCAGTTGACACGCTATAGGGCACCTGCAGTTTCCTTCAGTAGAATAATGGTTAAAATGACGAGTTGCGATGTGAGTGACTGAACGCTCTTGAACAGGGACTATACTATCTGGATAAGTAGTGCTATATAAATGCATAATTTATTATTTAATAATTATTCTAGAAAGCAGCTGAAAATCTCAACATTTTTCTTATAATCCCTTAAGCCATGTCAAATTTATTTGAATTTTTATGAGAGAAAAAAATAATATAAAAACTAAATATAAATTTAACAAAGATGTGTGATGGGTAGGTGGTAATCTGGCGTCTCTTCTCTCCACAGAGTGCAGCCCACTCTCCCCCCACAGGCGGCGGAGTACAAGGCTCTGTGGGGGCCGGAGATTGTGCACCTCTACTCGGTGCTGCTGAAGATAGCGTCCAATCCCGTCACTCTGGAGGCGGCAGCTGGGGCCGTGCAGAACCTGACAGCGTGTGATTGGCAGGTGAGTGGGTGGGGCTAAGTGTCATTGACAGACGGATGGCTGGGACTATGTGAGATTGACTACTATGTGTGTGATTGGCAGGTGAGTGGGTGGGGCTATGTGTGATTGACATACAGGTTGGTGGGGGCTATGTGAGATTGACTACTATGTGTGTGATTGGCAGGTGGGTGGGACTGCATGTGATTGACAGGTGAATACAAAAAAGTAGGTGATTCCATAGTAGTATATATTCTTTTTATTATTATTATTATTATTATTATTATTATTATTATGAAACTGCAAGCAATGGAACAAAAAGAATAACGACTTTATAACAATGTTTTCATGCTGCAATTAATTTTATCCCATTTATTGCATAATTAAGTATTCCTTGTCACATAATATGAGTGAAAGATTGATTCACTGTGACATAAAGCAATAATTCACTCACTCACTCACAATGTTCTGTCATGTATATTACTGTAAGTTCCTCTAGATTACAATATGACCATCGAACACATTCATCTTCGCAAATGGGTGAACAATTCCCGCAGCGACGGTAAACTCCATATTCACTCACTCGAACACATTCACCGTTCCCGCAGCAACGTTAAACTGCATATTCACCCACTCGAACACATTCAACGTTCCCGCAGCAACGTTAAACTGCATATTCACTCACTCAAACACATTCACCGTTCCCGCAGCAACGTTAAACTGCATATTCACCCACTCGAACACATTCACCGTTCCCGCAGCAACGTTAAACTGCACTGTTTCACCCACTCACTGTTTCCAGCCGGCTGTGGACATCAGAGCGCTGGTTCGTAAAGAGAAAGGATTGCCTAACCTGGTGGACCTGCTGACGTTCGAGAGCGACCGCGTTGTGTGCGCGGCAGCCACTGCGCTCCGCAATCTCGCCATCGACGAGCGTAATAAGGAGTTAGTAGGTGGGTGTACAATCTTCACTTGGAGAGCCTCGTAGTTGTGGTCATATTCCAGGAAGTTTCGATTTAATTTCAATACTGCTGATCGAAGCATAGTTGAAAATCGACAAAAACCTGAAATGTTTATTTTTATGTTTTATTATATATATTTTACATTTTTATTTATTTTTATATATTTTTTTTTTAAATTCCCGAGTGGATGGGTTAGCAGGATTTTATACTGTTTTCCATGTCTCATGAATATTAATAGTATCCCCGCAGATATTATGGTTCAAAATGGTTAGCAATAATCCTGACAATCTAGCCACTATTTTCATTCAATTCAGAAAAATTGCAAAATAATTTGTTTCACCGCAATGCATTTCTATGAACTCCCCCAAACAATATATTAAAAGTCCTAAGAGAGCCTGTAGGGATAATGATTTGCATAAATGCAATATGGCCGCCAAACATAATTATTTTCTATGCTCTATTCACTCAAATTGTATAAGAATTGGCCTTGATATTAGTATTAATTGTGAGGCTGTAGCTGCACGTAATTGCACAACTTGGTACATGTTTGTGTCTCCAGATCTTGTGTAAAGTTATCTTTGATGTTAATGGCCGATTTCTCTTCTCTCAGGAAAATATGCCATGCAGCAGCTGGTGCGGAAACTGCCACAACATCGGCAGGTCCCAGGACCCGTGGCACACGACGACACTCTCTGCGCCGTGGTGGCGACGCTGTACGAAGTCATCAAAAATAACCACGACTTTGCACAGTAAGTCTCTGGATCAGACTTATCTCCCCATGTTCCAGGTTCAAATCCCGCCCCGGGGGCCCGGCATCAATGTTCGCGAAAGTTACCTTTCTGACTCGATATTGATAGGATGCACCGATTGTAGAGTGGCAATGCAGTTATCATCCTTGATCTTGTCAGTACCAGTCGGTGCTCGCAGGTTTACTGCAACATTCAGCGCTATGGATGTTGCGGGCTTCCTCCTGCCCTAAACTGAGATTCTAGAAAGCGACTTTAAAAAACACCAATTCATTCAATTCACTTGTTTTGTTTTTTTAATTTTTTAAAATTTTTTAATTTTTATTTTTTTAATTTTTTATTTTTTTATTATTTTTATTAATTGTATTTATGCTTAGGGTACAGCATAGAAAAAGTCCAAACTTGCTATTTTAACAAATTAATTTGGGTCCAAAATGATCATCAAAATCTGTGATAGTATGCCTTTTAACTTGTAATAATTCCAATTTATGATGGACAAGTTAAGCTAATGACAAGTTCAGCTAAATCTATTATGGACAAGTTAAGCTAAATCTATGATGTACATGTTATGCTAAATCTACAATGGACAAGTTCAGCTAAATCTATTATGGACAAGTTAAGCTAAATCTATGATGTACACGTTATGCTAAATCTATAATGGACAAGTTAAGCTAAATCTATGATGGGCAAGTTAAGGCTCACTCACACGGGTCTATAGATTGTACGAGTCTAGGTTGATTTGTGGTACGAGTAGAACTTGTTCTACGCATGCGATGTCTGTCGTTTCGAATTGCATTGCATGTACGTTCGCACGGTGCAATTTGACGCATGGTTACAAGTGATCGACCCACCTCTAAGCTAAATCTATCTGTTTTCTCTTTCAGGCTGCTGATGTCTGAAAATGGCGTCAACCGACTCCTAAACATCACCAAGTCTGAGAACCAGTATCTTGCTCGCACAATAAAATATGCACACACGGTACGTACACATTGCCATTAACTCTCTCCATGCTGGAGGCAACCAGGGATGCCCTAAAAGAGCAATGTCTGTGCCTAATCCAGCAGGGAGAGGGTTAATCAAAAATACATAGCCCAATGAAAATGTGTCCTAATATAGCTGTGTTCATTAATAACTTTATATATTTTAGATGTGATAAACATATTTTCTGAATTTATTTTATGTTTATTATTATTACAACTTTTGATATTTCATTATGTGTCTTTCATGTGCAGTAATTTGTAGGATATTTTCTTTTGGTCAAGGAGTAGAGGAAATACACTTTGAGGGCTTGTGGTTTGTTTCCGAGAGCGATATAAGAAACTGTATATTAAATTGTTTTCAAAACATAAAACTGTGACTTTATTTTCCAGGTATTGCGAACAATGTGGGGCTTTCAGGCACTTCATTCAGAGTATGCAAACATGGGCCTCACCGAGAAGGATTTCTTGATGTTCTCAGCTTTTCCCAGGTAGAGTTACCTCCCATGTCGACTCCATTCAGAAATGGTTTATTCGTATCGATTCAAAACATTTGGATAATAATCTCCAAGGAAAGTATTTGCTGTACATTACATAAATCTGTCGATGATCGAGTACTATGTGAGATATAACTGTTATTCGTTTATGCAATCACCTTTATATTTTAATACTTAATGGAATTTAGCATTAGGTAACCTTTAAATCTTTTTGGAATTATGTACCACGGTGTATATTGGATACCTGGGGTGCGTTCAGGACTACAATTTTATGCTTTACAAAGCGCTTTACAAACGATTTCGTAGCAAAATAGCAGGAATTCGGTTTACACATGCATTCAGTCCATTCACTTCATGCTTTGGGTGTTCCTACTATTTGCTACGAAAACACTACGGGCTCAAAAGCCGAAGCAAAAAGTAGCACTACATAGTACTAACTGTGTTGGCTGAACGACTATTGTAGTGTTATGTAGCAAAAAATAGCAAAATGTATCGTGTCCTGAATGCACCCCTGGTAGGATGAGAGACAAATAAGAATGGTACATGTACCACTGAAATGGAAAAGTTGGGTTGCATCCTGCTCAGGGAGTTGAGAAAGAAAGTAAAGGCACATGAACCATTAACCGGAGAATAATTTTGCAACAGATATTTCAATATCCTCCATGCAAAGTTATCTGCTTTCAAATGACCTCTCATGACCTTGCAGAGTTGAAGGGTCAAAGCAGAACAACAACAGCAGAAAGCTGAGTATCGGTGTAAGCCCCCAAGCCAGTAACCACACGACGCCCTACAACACGCTGAACCGACCAATCAGTGCGCAGGGCTACGACGACAACACACTGTCTCCAGGCCGACCGCTGCAGAAGCGACCAACCAACAATGAGCACACTCGTAACGAGGCCGAGGGATTTTTCGGCTTGAACCAGAGCAGCTCACAGTTGAACGACCATGGTATGTATGCTCTCTGTGGACATTTGGTTACGGTGGGGACACCGGTTTTCTTTTTGTCCATCATGAAAATAATAAAGCATTAGATTGCTTGTAAAGAAATTTGCCTTTGATGGGACTTGTTGTTTTTTAGAACTTTTTTTTTGTATTTGTTTATATATTTATTTTTATTATTTTTGTTTGTGTATGTTGGGAAGTATGCACTGGATTAAATAACAGTCATATTGGAATTTCCAGTTGCTTAAAGTTTACTTGAAAACATTAACATTCAAGTAGATAATATTGAACAATTTTCTATTTCAGATCGCCACAATTATTCTCAAGACCAAGGGCGGGTAAGTAATTATTAACCTTAAAAGTGTTAAAACAACATTAGTGCCCGATATTGGTATTCGACATTGATGCCTGACATTGGTATTCGACATTGATTCCTGACATTGGTATTCGACATTGAAGCCTAACATTGGTGTTAAACATTGAATCCTGACATTGGTATTCGACATTGGTGTTCGACATTGATGCCTGACATTGGTGTTCGACATTGATGCCTGACATTGGTGTTCGACATTGATGCCTGACATTGGTGTTCGACATTGATGCC
>JAUTBV010091131.1:0-18387 GCA_032361325.1 Lepetodrilus fucensis | reverse complement strand
TATAGCTTGCTGCAGCATAATCATTGTTTGACTGTGCTGATCATTTGGTTTGATGCTGTTGATCATTTGTTTGACTTTAGCATGTTGACAGCAACTGCATATGAATGAAGGAATTAGTGTTTTACATTGCGGTGTGAATAGTTCACCCATACATGCTAACTTTTACAATATCATTACTTAATTAAACAGTCAATTAAAATATACCTCCAATTTCCAATTGAGTAAATATATAATTTTAGGATAGTAGTTGTTAGATACATGTAGTAACATGTTGTTAGAATACTATTTAATGATTCATCAGTAAGTTAATTAAATAATTGCATTGGTGTAAATGGCTTGATTAGCTAATTCCATCCCTGTATGATTAATTAAACCTTGCCATGCTGAAGGCAACCAGAGATGCCATAGAGGTGTGGCAGTGCCTAATACAGCAAGGAGAGGGTTAAGTACATATCAAACACATTTCAGAAACGATATTCTATTTCAGGTATTATTTAGTGTTTTTTTGATTTCTCTAACTTCTACTTGTGGCCCCGTTTTGGGCCAGATGAAATTTGCTGATAGAAGAGCGTGTGCACTCACTCACTAGTACTATATATAACTAACGGCATTGACAGTCGCTGAACTCTTGTGTCAGTGAACCCCTGAATGACATCAGTGAATCTAGAGTGTCACATTGACAACAGTACTATTAAATATCACACTGGACATGGCACAGGATTATCTACATCATTACATGACATTTGCAGTAGCACTAGCAGGGTGGAAAAAAATGCACATTTCTTCATTGGAGGCATGCATACTGCATAGTGGTGTCAATTTGCAGTTGAAATGTATGTTTTAATTATGGTTTTCGTGTTAACACTGTATACATGATATATACTAAGAAACTCAATTTTTTATTGCAAAATCAAACATTACATTTTAAGGTAACAATTTTACCCATTTAGCAAATGTTATCCGTATTTATGTGTTTTACTAATTTGTACAAGAAAACAATTAATCATTACTTTTTAAGTATCAATGAATATATGGTTTTATTTTATATAATTACTATTAATTACATAGTAAATTACTGATTAAATATTAATATGGAAATGATTACATCACTAACTGTCATGGGTACAATTAATTTAATTTCTAGATTCCACTGAATATGTGATTGTGAGTGGCACTAGCTTTTATTCCAACCTTCGATCTGCTGTAGACAACCGTCCAACACTATTCTAATTTCTACAGAACAATGATTGTAAATGATTGTGATCAATCGAGCACCGAGAATGTTAATAACGTTAATGCAATAACCCATGATAACCTGATAACGCCTTGACATTTCCATATTTGCATTTCATTATCATGTTTATAATCTGTCATTGCTGGTGAACTAATTGAGCTGGTATTAGCAGCTGACATAGATTATTTACTTTGTATTATCATACATGATGCACTGACTAATGCTAGTAAGTATAATCAACTTAATGCCAATAATCTAATATGCATGAATTATGATATTAGTTAAATATGACTTAGGAATCGATTTGTGTGCAATGCTGTCCATTGCATGTGCCATGTTTACCTATACACAGTTAAGTTTGTTAAGTGGTGTGAAATTAAGCAGTTTTATACGTGAACTATGTCAACGTGACCACAGTTTAGCAATACCAGTAGTGCTAATAGCGATATGTATGCTGAACATGTATAGTGCAGTGGACTTTGGATATCTAAATTCTAAAGGGATAGTTATTTATATGACTTGTATAAACATCTTGATTATAATAAACATTCATATTGTCAAGGTTTACTGATCAATGAAAGATTCGTCAACCTGGGAATCAAATAACTATATGGCCTTATGCTTATCAATAATGCATGTGAATGGAACTGTTCATGCTTGTGGAGTTCCATTTGCACCTGTTTTGAATGACTTGATTTTAAGACTGTCATAACATCATACATCATTTACATGTCAAGAAAAAATTCGCAATTGTTGAAATAATTATTTTATTTTCCAATCTTGGACCGAAGCCAGATTTTTCATAATATAATAAAATTTAGGTTTAATTAAATAATATGGAAGGAAATGTATATTGCTGGATTAGGCACAGGCACTGGTAATTAGAGCATCTCTGGTTGCGGATGTAAGTCTGCTTGCATGAACCACTTTTCTCATTACAAAAGTTTTAGCTTAACCATATTCTCAGTCAGTGCTGTTGCATTGATTAAGAAAATACTGATACGTGGTTCACGCCCAAACTTTTATCAACATGATCAAGGAAATTTATTGGTGTTAAACTACGTTAATTTTGAAATTAAGAAACCCATCCATTAGTGTTCTGTATTTGATTTCATACTAGGCTACTTATATCCCCTTATATGTAGTATACATGCACGGCTATGGTACTACTTACACATATCGTAACATGTTACACATGAACTAAGTCAAATGAAGATTGAACACATCGATCTAAACTGCTAGTACAAGTTCTAAATATACCCCTCGAGGTATGCATAAGGTTTTTATAGCACTTGTGAATTTACATTAAAATGACAATGTGTCAAGGTTGAACCGATCATTAAGAAACATTGATGTTTGAATTTATTATATATATCTACCAGTTTGACATTCAAGTGACTCGCTGCACTGTTGTAACAGTTGCTTAAGTCAATAAAATACGATACTCAATGATAATACTTCTAGAGTGGCTAGTCTACTGTTAACGCTCTGTGTCTGAAGGTGGACATTTGGCTCTCCTACTTAACCACTATTATTCCTGTTCATCAGAAAAATACTGGCAGTGAAAATGCATGAATTGAGATAAGAGAAATATTTGTGTTTGGTTTAAACCGTTTTGAGGAAAGTGATGAACTCTGGTGTTTGCCTACCTACACACAGGTGAATTGTGACGCGGTGGTAGCGAGTGCTATACACCTCTACCCCGAGGCGACATACGTATACGTATATATATATATTACGACGTTGGCTTGTGGGGTGCAGCTCAGCAGGATTTATCGTATCTTCTCATTTATACAATTACAAGGTAAGACTATAGACCACCACTCCATTGTCCTATTGAATTCATTGACAGTTGAGTTAGCGAAATATTGTTACAGAACGGTCTAACAGTAACAGTATTTTTCAATAGATATTTCCAAATTGATATTTGGTGTTTCGGTTATCAATAGAAAATGCTATTTTGTATTTATGATTTTTATGTGGCTTACTTGACAATGAGTGCACATGGTAATATTCTTCAATCTGAACTTGATTAACCTTCTATGCAGTGATTTGAAGTGATTAAATGTTAATGGCATATTATCACAATTTGTTGACATATTTTATTGTCAAACATATTTGACCTGAAAGTATGTACATTTGATTTGTTTACACAAATAATAACAGGCCTCAAAGTTACAACTTTTTCCAAGAGGCCATATGGCTCCTGAATAGACATAAACACTTACAAAAAGTGAAATATTGGTTGCCAAATGCAAAATTATATCGCCATGGCTCCCAAATTAGTCGCTAAATTGAGCCCTGAAATATTTTGGGAAAAGCTACATTTTCCTCATACCACTGATTTTTAATGTTTTCATGATTTCAAATTTATATATTCTTTTTAGATGATTATTACAGCAATGACAACTATGTTTACAGTGTTAATTTAAAGCACTGGTCGTCACCTCACAATAGACATTAAGTCTGATTAATCAGTTAATACATAGACTGATCCTAATCCTGTGGAGAGTACGGGTGGCATGTGGTCGCCACTACTGCGGAACAGTTCTGACTTCTGGGACCCGTTCAACAGAACAATTGTAGCGCTACGAGGAAGTCGTAACTCCTGTACGTTAGCATGGATGTTGCTAAGGAGTTGCGACTCTCGTAGCGCAACAATTGCAGGGATCAAAATTAACACTAGTCCTCTAGCCCGGGCCATTTATCCCAATGCTAAAGGTATCCTAAGGACTAGTAGAAATTCATAAATTTGTTATTTGTATTGTATTTGTTATTCGTGCTAGTAAGTTTTAAAGTTTGTTTCTACCACTGCAATTGTTCTCGTAGTGCTACAATTGTTCTGTGGAATGGGGCCCCCTGATAGCCATCTTGGTCTAGTAAATCTGAAAGTTAAGGTTCATAGTTTTCATCTCAAATCAATAGATCTTCCCTCGGGTAAGGGACTAACCTACTTTAAAATTGAATTTATGCTAATGATTATGAATGTTGAAATTGATTTGAATACTATTACTATTTTTATTACTATATATGAAAACATTTCACAATATTTGTTATGTATTTATTGAGCTTAGCCAATTTTTTGTTTATTTATTTTTAAATTGGGGTTTAGAGACGATTTCTAGATTCTTTCACTTACATCACGACTTGTCAGTTTAGGGCAGGAGGAGTTGTGTTTTTTGCAGTTGTGTATAGGTGAAAGATTGACGCCTATATGACGTAAAACAATAACTCACTCGATTGTTTGAAATTTCCATATTTATCGGACACAGCCTGTCACGGCATCAATCTACTGATGCAAATATCAAGAATAGGTTGCCTTTTATCAGTAGACTGCCATATAATAAATAATACATGCAAATATGGAGATGTTGAGATGGCTCAGATGTCACTTGTTAGGAGATAAAATTACAGTAAATAGAGATACACCGGTAAGTAAAAAATTTAAATATTTAATCAATGTGCGCAACTTGACTGTTTCATGTAATATACCAGCCTTCATAGACTTGATGAAATAGCGACATTGTGATTTTTCCTTTTATGTTAGTTTTATGCTTTCAAGAACATGATGTTTACAACAATTCATTATTTTCATGCGAGTATCCGGTATTACGATGTTAAAATTGCATACACACAACAGATTTCTCACACATTATTTACATCTGCTATATGCATGATATTTATGAAATAACAATGTTAAAATACCAATGTTTTATCACAATGTGACCAGTAGTGACAGTATATCATAATATGTATGATCATGTATAATTATTATCTACGTATGAACTTGTATAATTTAATGGAAAATAAATTATTATTGCCAGAATATTATTTTTTAATTATGATAAAACATTTAGTAGGACCCGCAGATGCTGAGAAGACTAAAATAATTATATGGGCACTTCAAAATAAATATCTTCAATGCTTGTTTGGGGAGAGCTTCTACAATATAAGTGTATGCCTTTCACAACTATTCTTTGATGCTGGTGGAATGTTTGCCTGTCAGCTGACGACAGTGGTAGTGCTGACATCTCCCGTTATTACAGGTCAAGTCTTGTCCCCAGAAATATTGATTTGTTCTGGGAGGATAAAAGTACTGTCAGCGTGTGTATACTTACTGAATAGCAAGTGAGAGCACTGTGGTACTGTACATAGGGGAGACTGGTATGGAGTGTGTGGACATTATATCATTGTCACCTTATAGATAAGTAAATTTATGGTCAATTTAATTATAATTGATATCAGTCCTTTTTTAATTTTTAGTGATTGTTCAGTTTTTTCTTTCATCTTTGCCCCATTTTTACATCATACTAACAATAATATTTATTAACGATAATATTTATATGTTAAATATTAAAAAAAAATATTAATAATAATATATCATTTTAATAATAATAGTAATACGGGAGTAGTAGTAGTATTCTAGTAATAATAATAATATTTAGGTACATTTATACATAGCACCACTGCGAGTGGTTGTGAGAAATTCTCGCAGTGATTTCAAGCAAGTACTTCCATACACCCGGTCTGAGGTCTATACATTTTTTTGAGTAAGACTACATGCTCAACTCAAATTAGGATTTGTGATTTAAACTGAGTTGAGTATGATATCTTACTAAAAAATGTTTCATAACCTTGAGGCCTGAACATGCTCACAGCACTCCAGTTGTTCACATTATTTTGTGTGTGTTTTTAACATTTCTGAAATCCGGAGCCTGTTCCACAGCCCAATCTTAATGTAACGAGAGTCTAACTCCTGTATGTTAACATAGAGTTGCTGAAAAATTACGACTCTCGTAGCGGCAGAGGATAGCCTCCATCAAAACCTAGGGGTGCATAATTTGCCAAGTGCGCTAGCGGTGTAGCTGAAAAATATGGTATGCATACGTGCACAAGTTGGTATCGTTTGATAGAGTGTCCATTATCTATCTAACATGCACTTACTTCTAACTTTTTAACGTAAGATAAAGACGGATTGGACTCCAGAAGACGACAATCACGACATTGAGCGTTGATACCACGTCGTCTTCTGTAGTCCAATTTGTCTTTATCCTACGTTAAAAAGTTAGAAGTAAGTGCATTTTAGATAGATAAATGGACACTCTATCAAACAATACCAACTTGACACTTGTGCACGAATGCATGCCATATCTTTACTGTACTATGACGGTCAGAGCTTCTCGGCCTACGTCTATGTGTGAAATATTCCCGTTGCGACAAAAAAAACAACAAGCAAATAAAAAATAAATAAAAATAAATTCAATCTTAAATTGGATTTATAAGAAGATATATCATAGATGGAAACAGACTAAAGTTTCTGACTGTATTGTAAGCAGATTGGAATTATAATTTATGAAACATCATTTAATGTAGCCTACATGTACTCGCGCATTCAGCCATCTATGTTAAAGCTGGGGTGTGCTCAATAACTACAATGGTCGAGAATGATCTATGGCACTCGCAATGACCTGTATTGCTTAGTTTCTATATAGAGGCCTGTTCGTTACTGGTATCCGTGAACTTTGTGAGAATTCTCGACCATTTACTTATTGAATGCAGCTCAGTGTGTGTCTGCATGAATGTTTGTCTGCCATGTATTTTGATGTGTTTTTGCTGATTAGTATTGTGTTGTACACAGTGGTGTGTAATTTTGTGGTTAAACACAGAAGTTGGTTGTGAGTTTCCGTCTCTCTTTTTTGGGGGTTTGCTATAAACAGTACTGGGTTGTAATTTTGTCAGAAATTGGATGTAAGTGATCGTTTTTTGTTGTACTGTAATGGTATTGTACTATGTATAGAACTGGATACAACTGCTGTTGTGTTTGTGCTGGTTTCCATTGTACTATACTTGGTACTGGCGTGTAATTGTTCTGTTTTTTTCTGTCCTATTCTGTGTTATACACAGTACTGGGATGTAGTTATTGTGTTTGTGCTGTTTGCTATTGTGTTGCACACTGCTGGCATAATTTCAGTTTGTGTTGTTTGTTGTTCTATACACAATACTGGGCTGTAATTGTATTGTTATGTTGTTTGCTATTGTGCTATACACAGAACCTGGATATAGCTGCTGTTGTGTTTGTGCTGTTTGCCATTGTGCTATACATGGTACTCTGGTATCCTTGTTTGTGCTGTTTCATGTTGTGTTGTACACAGTAATGGGATGTAATTATAGTTTGTGCTGTTTGCTATTGTGCTGTACATGGTACTCGGGGGTACTTGTTTGTGCTGATCCATCTTGTGCTGTTTGCTATTGTGCTGTACGTGTTTCTCGGGTGCAGTTTCTGCAATGTTTGTGTTTATGCTGTTTGATGTTGTTCTGTACACAGAATCTGGGTGTATTTGTTGTGTTTGATATTGTGGAATATATTATTAGTACTTTGTAGATTAGTTATAGGATCTCTCACTTTGTAGTTTTATTTAATTATGACTAGATTTTATGATCTTATATCACTCGTCCAAATATATATATTCTATTCAATAGTTGAAATGATGTATTACATGTACTAACATTTCCGTTGGTGAAAAAGTACATTGCTGAAATATCTGGCCCTGAGATTACGAAACATTCTGAATAAGATTGCATGCACACGCTAAAAATTTGAGTTGAGCATGAAATCGTACTCAGTAAGGTTTGATAATGTCGGGGCCTGGGACACTGTCTCAGTGTCGGTGAAAGTTAGATTTCCAGCCTGACCAATTATAGCATGTACAGTATCCTCTGTACTGCAGTGGAGCCGTCGCTCTTGATTCATCAGTACCAGCCGGTGCTCGCAGCTTTACTGCAACACTTAGTGCTACAGGTGTTACAGGTTTCATCCGGCCTGCCATACACTGTTGAATACTCGTATGAGTGAAACAATCTCTAAAGCAGTTGCAAACTCTTATCTCAAATAATAGCAAACACAACTTTACTTTTTTTTTACCACTAAATATAATAATATTCTATTTTTGTTTGTACTTTGTGAGACACCAACAGAAAACTTAAGTCGCTATTACAACTCACGTAGATTGTTTAGACTGCCAGTGTCATTAACCCTCTCCATGCTGGAGGCAACCAGAGATGCCCTAGCGACTAATCCAGCAGAGAGAGGGTTAATATGTCGTTATTACATTGTGTTACTGTGAGTTTAAACCACTTCCTGTTTTTCCCCCCACAAGACTGTCAGCCGCGGGTTAGACCGCGAGTACTATACCGAGGTTTGTCACGTGTCCCTATCACTATCTAGAACTCTCCTACTCACTCTCACTCTCGCCCTCGCCACTTCTCTATGTGTGTCCGTGTCAGCACCAACCCAACAAACGCTTTCAGGTGTCCGGTTATGGGTATTCTCAATTTCAGAAATAATTTTCCAATTATATTTTCCATGCACTTCTTCCATGATGAAATCGTTGCCTTTTAATTTTTTTTATGATTGTCAGAAACCTTTTTCCGCACATGTCATATGTATTTTGTTTGTTAATTCTGTTGATGCGTGTATGTATTGTGTTCTGACCTACATTGCCTTCTTCCCATCATTGAAAATAGTCTTCAAAAGTGAAACTGGGAATATACCTAGTTCCTCACTGTTAGAATCACCTTGTCTGAAAGTGTGTCATTCCAACAGCGACAGCTTGATGACATGGATGACACCAGAGTGGTGTTCATTCTTCCCCGGTCCCCACCCAACCTCCCGTTTGTCACATGTGTTCATCTTTGTGTTCCCCTTTTTCTCACAGACTCTGTGGACTATCACTGGTCGTATATACCAGGTAAAGGTAGACAACTCCACCTTGGAGTTGATACAATGAATGCCGAACAAACTGTGTAACTAACCAGTTCTTGTTTCAGAAATGTTAGTGTGTTATTGTGGGGCCAAGCTAGCATTATTTGATATCAGATTTCAAAATATCATTATTAATTTAACCCTCTCCCTGCTGGATTAGAGCCTGGCACTGCTCTTTTGGGCATCCCCTGGTTTCTCCCAGTATGGAGAGGGTTATTCAATATCAAATCTTAGTTTGGTTAAAGGAAGGTGAAGCGTAAACACAGCATATTTGTGTTTTTATTTCTAGCTTTTCCCCCCACAATATAGTTTAGAGGATTAATATAATTTTCTTTAATTTGATATCAAATATTCAGGAATAATTTTTAGCAGTTATTCAAAGCATGGTGTGAACTTAGATTTTAGACAGTTATAATAAAACATGCATGACAAGTTCTATGGAATATTGCAGATTTTGTTTCGTATCATGATTGTAAGAGTCATCATCTATAAACAACTAGAGTTTTCAATAAGAAATCGAAAATATTTGCTATTGGTAATATGGTACTGTTATCTCATCATGACATTTTCATTGCCATACTTATATCACAGAGCAATTGCATGATAAGATTATCCCCAATCCAACACAACCATGGCAAACTAAATCACTGATAATCCTTGCCGTTCCTTCACTCAATCAGTCATCAAAGTAAAAGTTGGTAAATATTATTGAAAGAAGAATGGATGCCATTTGGGGAATGCGTTAGTTTTGACCTAGGATCTGCTAGTTCCCATCCCTGCCCCAACAGACGTCTGTCGTAGCGCAGTATAACAAATACAGCCCTTCTCCCCGCATGGATTATTTACGCTATCAGCATGCCCCTTTCCGTTAAGTTTTGTAAAGAAAAATTAGTTTTCAATTAAATTTGGTTCATTTTCTCGTTTAATTTTCATTATGTTGAATATTTGTTGTACCTACTTAACTTTTATTTTCAAGTTCTGCCAAAATCTGCTTCTACTATATTTTTTGGCAATCATAGGAATGTTTTCCCAGTTTCCCCTAATGCAGAATATATCTAAATGGAAATACAGTGTATAACAATTTATCTTTTGTACACTTTTAAGTATTCTGATTGTTCTTCTAAATTTAAAATCCCTTATGCTTGTCCATGAATGACCTATCTAACCACTAAATTAATCTATTGCCATAATGTTTGTATGTGCCGAGTGCTATTTGCTCCACTACAGTGAGTTGTCTCCCCATTGTAACGATGTATGTGCACGCTATTGCAGGCTCCGACTGGGTGGATCCTGACGATCCGACCGTCATTGCGGAGAACGAACTTCTGAGCGCTGCCAACTCCATCGAGGCAGCCGCCAAGAAACTCTCACAACTGTGTCTACGTCCGTCGGCCAAGGTAGGAGTTGTCTCCCCTGAATGTGGTGCATGCCTGTGTGCTGTTTGGTGGAAATACAGATGTATGATTGTGACAATACAGATGTATTCTGTGACAGTAGAAACATTATGTGACAGTAGAGACATATTCTGTGACAGTAGAGACATATTTTGTGACAATAGAGACATATGCTACATGACAATACTGACATGTGTTCTGACGATAGATGTATTTTACAAGTTATATGTCAATATAGAAACAATCTCATTAAAATCAGATCTCAGCGCATCAGATTGCCCTTTGTAAACGACCCCAAGGGTTTATCAAGGCTGTGATAAATTAACACCACTCGTATGGTGATTTTCTGAGACCATAACGGAGCGAGTGTCATATATTTCTGTTTGAGCGTTAGTTTTGGATCTTATTTTAATGAGACTGATATAGAAAATACAGATATGCAGACAAACATATAATGTGACAATACCGAAGATAATAAAGATGTAAGCTATTATAATAGAGACATATGCTGTGACAATGTAGAAGTACTGTATATATGCTGCTTTGTTACAAGACTATGAGTTGTATTGACACCATGTTGATGTATTGCCTACACTAGATGTACAGAACAGTCTAAAGTTGCTTTAAATACATGTAATGTCATTATGTCTAGTCAACTGGGTATTGTTTCTTGAAGCTCTCGTATCTACTACTGGACTCTCGTAGCCATGGGGATCTTGCACTTACGAGAGCATTATGATCTCATAGTGGATATGAGAGCTTCGAGAAACAATACCCTGAAAGCCAGGCACCAAGATTATGAAACATTTTAAGTATGATTTCATGCTCAAGCTCAAATTTTGTATGGGGATTTGAAAAAAACTTTGCTTTGAGTATGAGTTTATACTAAAATAAAATGTAATCTTGTTGCCAAGACAACTTTCTCTGCTGATGCCATGTTAGCTCTGCAATTGATTGTAAAAAGTGCGACTGCTATTTCTGCATGTGATTGGGAAACTTAAGTCGCTTTCAGCAGGGAGAGGGATAAAGGACAAGTTTTCCTGTGTGTATTGTAGCTTTTACTGTTTGTTGTCAGTAGTACATATCCCACAGTTCCACCTAACTTATAGAAAGAACCCTGTTGGGTTACATGTTTGTGTGTGTTTGTGTGCTCGGTGTTACTTTTAGAAGACTGTTGCACTAGGAAAAGACAACTCTTGCAGCTTACAGTGTGTGCCTGTCTGTCTGCCCTCTAGTGGAGTTTGCACCAAGGGTAGACAACCCTGTCTGTCTTCTGCCAGATATGTTTGATATATTTGGTGGTGTTATTGAGGCCACCGAGTATCAAACATGTCACGGTAGAAACAGAGCCTTGCATCACCGTGGCAACACTGCACCATCATCGTGGCAACAGTTTCATCAAGTAAACGCAAAAATATGACTGGTTAGATATATTAATGGAAGTATATATTGTTTCCCCGCAATTTTTCTACTTTTTCGTTATGAAATATTTCAGCTCCACCATCATAAATTTACCATGACATATTGTGTACCTATGGATTTTACTTGCCAGGGTACTGTTCCATAGAATGATCATACTGGTATGAGGGTTGTAACGTCTATACGTTAACATGGAGTTACGAGTTTGGTGGCCGTACGATCATTCTGTGAAACTGGAACTAGGTTGTGTGTGTTAACCTTCTATCTGCTGGATAAATAAAAAAGCACTGTTAACCCTCCCTGAGGCCAGGTGGTAACACAATGGTAGAGTGTTGGACTTCAAAACCAAATGTCCCATGTTCAAATCCCGTCCCAGGAGATCGGCATCAATATTTGTGAAAGTCATCTTTTTGATGCGATCATGATAGGATGTGCTAACTGTAGCGTAGGAATGCAGTTATCATGTTTGGTCTGTCGGTACCAGCCGGTGCTCGCTGGCTTACTGCGACATACTGCACTATAGATGTTGCTGGTTTCCGCCTGCCCTAAACTGACGAGCCGTAATATTAGTGAGAGAATCTAGAAAGTGGTACTAATCCCAAATTGAAAACACAAAGCGAACTAAAAATCCTCCCTTGGGTGGAATAGGTCACGAACATTACATTTTGGGGCATCCTCAGTTATTTAGCACAGCTGGCCTTACCTGTTACCACCAGCATTCAGAGGGTTAACTATGCTATAAATCTGCCAGTACATTGATCTTTAGAAAAATCACTTAATGTTCGCTGTGGTGTTTTATTGTAGCAAGCCAACGAGGAGCTGAACTTTGAGGAGCAGATTCTGTCGGCAGCGCAGGCTATTGCTGCTGCCACTGCTGCCCTCGTCAAGTCCGCGTCTGCCGCCCAGCGGGAACTGGTGGCACAGGGCAAGGTAACGTAGACCACCTTCACCATCTGGATATTAGTCTTCACCATCTAGCTGTGGATCATCACCATCTGGGTATCATTTCTTGAAACTGTCATATTCACTATGAGACTATATCACTCTCATAACTGCACGATCCCCATGTATTAGAGATCGCTATGAGAGTCCTTATGGTCTTATAGTAGATATGAGAGCTTCGAGAAACGATACCAAGGCTGCAGGTCTTCCTCGCATCAGTTACATGAGACATTGATATCTTGATATCGTCGCAAATGAGTGAAAGATTCCCGCAGCGATGTTAAACTCCATATTCACTCACATATTCACTCACACTCACATTGATACCTACAGAACAAACATACACCGTGTTTACTGCTATTGTCAGTTGTGGAACATAGCTTGCTACATTGAAAAGGTTAATGATAAATCCATGCTTCTTCTGTGACCTACAAGAGTTCTCTCCTGCTTTCTGTGACCTACAAGAGTTCTCTCCTTTCTGTGTTCTTTCTTTCTGTGACCTACAAGAGTTCTCTCCTGCTTTCTGTGACCTACAAGAGTTCTCTGCTCCTTGTTTCAGGTGGGCTCTACCTTCCAGAGGCACGCGCTAGATGAAGATGGACAGTGGTCAGAAGGCCTGATATCTGCTGTGAGTTCATCCTATGCTTCTGTACTGAGTGACAGCACAATGGTAGACTCCTATTTAAATACTGTCCCGGGAGCCCCGCGTCAATGTCAGGGAAAGTTACATTTCTGATGCAGTCATGGTAGGAAGTGCTGTCTACCTAGCAATACAAATATCATCCTTGGTCCAACAGTACCAGCTGCCTGGCGCTCGCAGGTTTTCTACAATATTCAGTGCTGTGGTGCAGCTTTCCGTCTGCCTTATACTCGTCGCAAATGGGTGAAAGATTCCCACAGCGACGTTAAACGTTTGTGGCTCTAAACCACAATTTAAATTTGTTTTTAAATTTAAAAATATATATATATTGCTTCGAGCTGTTATCAATGTAAGACATGATCTAGAAAGTTATTCTAAACCCCAATGCAAAAAAAATATTAAAATGTAAGAAATGCAGTGATTGATGAAGACAAGGAGAGATAACTAGTAAATTAACAATATATCACATTGCACTGTAAGCACATGTAAGACAACGACTACCACTGGTTGCAGGCACGGATGGTAGCCGCTGCAACACACAGCCTCTGTGAAGCGGCCAACGCCATGGTTCAAGGTCACGCCAGTGAGGAGAAGTTGATAGCGTCTGCCAAGGAGGTCGCCGGGTCAACTGCTCAGCTGCTGATGGCCTGCAAGGTCAAGGCCGATCCCGGATCTGTCGCCATGCAGAGGTTGCAGGTAATACAGCGTCGATGGTTGATTTGTTCCAGCGGATTTAGAATTAGTCCATTAGTAAGGTGGATGTAGTAACTGTTATGAAGATTTGGTGTACAACTACTGCAATACAGCCATTCTCAATGCCACATTCTTAGAACATCATGCACTGCGAACTAGTCCTGGTAAATGGCAAGAACTTCCGCTATGTAAATCTGATACTGATGTTACGAAGATTTTGTACATAACAAGTACAAGTACAATTTGAATGTCAAATATTTCATTAAAAATAAACAGTGGTATTATATGTCTTCTTTATGTTGCTCACCCCCCCAGTCTGCCGGCAACGCTGTGAAGAAGGCGACGGAGGCGTTGGTGCGAGCCGCACAGCAGTCTCGAGACTACGTGGACGAAGGCACCAGTCTCACCGTCAACAAGAGGATGGTCGGCGGCATCGCACAGGTCAGTATCACACTCACAGGACTTCCTCTGTTACCCTGGGTATTGTTTCTCCAAGCTCTCGTATCTACTATGCGACCATAATGCTCTCATAAGTGCATGAACCCCCATGTATAAGCGATCACCGTGCGAGTCCTTATGGTCCTTTATTGTCTGCATCTGGGTGGGATTGTCTACATGGGTGTGCGTGTGTTTGCAGGAGATCATGGCCCAGGAGGAGATCTTGCGGAAGGAGCGCGAGTTGACAGAGGCCAGGAGGAAGTTGGAGATCATTAGGAAGGAGCGGTACAAAGACCGCCCCTCGGACGAGTGCGACTCCTCCTCCTCCTTCTAGCAATGGCAACAGACAGACAGAACACAGGACACTAACTAGGCCCCGAGGCTGCGTGACGTTTCAGCACAATTTCACGCTCGACTGTTAATTTTGCATGGGATTTTGTGAACGATACTTTGAAGTGAGCTGCTTTGAAGTAAGCGTATAATGTGCTTGGAAATGTTTTGTAGCCTCGGAGCGAGGACTTGCCGAATTTGCAGTGGTGCATTGCAGTACCAAAGATCTTGCATGCTTGATATTTTCGACTGGGAGATTAGAAGTTTAGAAATGTGCCAAAAGTAGAGACTGTACAAATGTCAGTGAGATCCTAGGTTGATGGTACTATAAGTGGTAGAAGCGTAGACCTGAAATATCTCGGTCTGGCTTCAGTATTGGCAATAATGGCATTCTCTTTGTATACATTTGCATAGCTATGAGAGAAACAAATCTGATAATTTTGCAGTGCATTAATATCAACAAATCAAACACAGGATTTAACATTTGCCTGTATAGCTGGGAAAACAAAACTGATCATTTTGCAGTGCATTAAAATCAACAAATCAAACAATGGAATTAACATTTCCATCGTCTTATTATTTGGCAGACAGCTTATCTAATGTAGTATTGCAATTGAAGTCTGTGTCTTACATAGTGATTCTGTGATCTTGTCATGACATATCGACCTGCTGCAAATGTCATCAACTCCCACCCCTACCCCCTGCCAAGTCCACTGTGAGAACTAACTATGCAGTCAATTGTTAACAGACACTGTCCGTCATCTGTAGATTGATCCTAGATGAGTCGTCTGTTTGTTACGTATACTCTAATGCTACAGCCTTGCATATCCTAGCTCCTAGCTCCTTGTCCACTGCTATGTCTGAATGAACATCGGCTCGACGATGTTAACTGGTATCTGAAGAGTGGTCAGTGTGCAGGGAGAGCGAGAGAAGAGATAAAATAACCCTGATAAGTGGTACATATCGCTGACTTTTGTATTTTAGATTTAGACAATTATGTCTCCTTTTCACCAATGGAGTACCGTTCTTCTGGACCAACCTTGTGACCAACCATATGATCTATCTTGACAATGTGAGTTTGCCGTGTTGATAACTAATCTACCATCACTAAATGTCCAGTTAATCAAGTCCAGGGATGCGTTCAAAGACACAAGGGCTGAGTAAGCTGCTTAGCTAAACTGGTTCCATGTCCCATCTACGGTTCATGCGACTCCCGAGACAGTGCCTAGTTTGGTAAGCCGCTTGCGTCTTTGAACGCCCCCCTGGTTAAATCAAATCATCAAAGTTCAGGACCAACTTCTTTCAGGGCTGAATACTTCGTACACCAATCTCCCAAAGCAGCGTATACCAATTTACTATGGAATACTCTTCACTGCATCAAATAGTTGTGTTGATTATTGAAACCTGCGTCATATGTGGATCCATAGTCTTGCAATGAACAGACGTATGGACGAATGCGGCATTAGCTATCACAGAGCTTAGTGCTTTATACATGTGTACGTGCACCAACCCCTGGTTCTGCGACAATATTCAACTCTCTACATGAATGTGTCTGCTTGTATTGTTTTATGTCACTATTAAAAGGTGCTATTGCGAACCACATAGGCTTATCCAACCTATTTGGAGGTATCTCCCTTTGAAGATAATGTACATATTTATAATTATAGACAGGATGAAGAACGTTGCTAGATGTGACAACACCTGATTGATTCAGGTTCCGTTTCCGTTATATGGATCATGTATAGTAAAACTGAAAGCAAATTGCCAAAATTAAGAAAAACAAATTAATTATTGGCCCTTATTCAGAATTGTCTCTTGTGACAATACAATGAAGAAAATGCTGTTCATGTCAGTAATTTTCTGTTCATACTATTGTACAAAGTGAAATTTGACCCCTGATTGTTCAAATTTCCACAATATTTGATGCCGCTTTTGTTTTTCGTTAAAGATACTATTAGTTGTATTGATCTGTGTAAGGAAAACTTTATGCATTTTGAATTGTTTACATACATTTTGGTATCTTAACTTTTCCAACAGCTTCAGTGTGTACCGTATTAATGTGTGTGTTACAATTAACCATTTGTTGTACACTTAGAATTTCTTTTTTTGTTTACTATAAAACCAAATTTGAGATAATATTTTGGAGCTTTATCATACATTCATATTTGGAAATAATAAATGTATTCATCTTTATAACTATAAGGCAGTGTGGGAAATATTTTTGGTCCGTCAATATCTTATTTGTAAGCAGTTCATTTTGTTATCCGATTCATTCAGTAAACAATTAATATTTATGTAAACACAATTATTATATAGGAAATTGATTATGTAAACTAATATATATATTGTCTGCATGTTACATGAAACAATGTAAAGTAGAACGTCAGTAATGTTCTGACAAAGGGAAATAACTTGTTTGATCCAATCATATTATACATATCGTCGGTATTGGCCTCAGAAGGAGGCTTGTTATCTCTGTATTATCTCTGTATATTGGCATGCCATGAGACGGGTCTCTATACTCAAAGGCCGATACTGCTAGATAAAAAAAATATTTAAATGGTTTTTTTTCTCCCTATTTTCTCTGATAATTTCAAATATCTAACAGTTGGACCTCGTCAATAATGGGTGAAAGATTCCTGAAGCGATGTTAAACTCCACAATCACTCACTCACTGACAGTTTGGGAAACTTGAATAGATTCATACCTTGGCATAATACTGGAACATGGCGTTTAAATTGCTGTGAATATTTCGAAAGTATGAAATGTAATGAAAGTGGTCGATGATTTGAATTGGAAGACTATCTGGCAGTGTTTGATCCTCTACGTCTCCATGGGGTGCACTGTTATCATCTGGCCAGCATTTCACGACAGGGTTGTACTGAGTCTAGGTGTAAATTGCGGAATATGCCATACTTCTGCTATAGCAGGAAACACGTATCTCATTTCACACCCTGTGTAAATCAGAGAATATGCCATATCTCAATTTACATTCTGTGTAAACATCCTGTGTAAATCAGGGAATATGCCATACTTCTGCTATAGCAGAAAATGTATATCTCAATTTACATCCTGTGTAAATCATGGAATATGCCATACTTTTGCTATAACAGGAAGCTTGCATCTCAATTCACACCCAGACTATTGGTAAGATCCATTCATGAAACAACTCGCTGAAGCTTATAGCAATATATTGTATACTTCCCTGTATGTCTGTATATGCATCTATTTACACTGCCTATTGACTGGCAGTACATTAAAGACGTCTATTGCAATTGTATATTTCATAAATCATAATATTAATAAATGTCATATCATCTACATCTGTGTTGTTATTGAAAACTCTGAAGGTTTTGTGAGAACAACATGAAACTAGAAACGTATAAACTGAACTGTTCACATGTTAACGACCAGCTAGGTCAAATGGAATTTGTTATTTGCAATGTATGTGTTGGTATCGTATATGGTCGGACATCCTATATTCGTTAGTCTCTAATAATCGTTACCTAACTTTGCACGCAGTTTTTCGCGAATG
>JAUTBV010091120.1:0-18390 GCA_032361325.1 Lepetodrilus fucensis | reverse complement strand
GAGGGAGAAAACATGTAATCCGTCCTGAAACCATCAACCAACTTTTTCAGCCTATCGTCAAAGCCTCCGTGAGAAACAAAAATTTCAACCTGTGGCGTTCTGTGACAGGATCTCATTATGGACTGGGATGGCGCATTGTATCTTTCAATCAAGACACCCTTGCCCACCATGGAGGGTATGTAAACGGCTACCGTAGCGAACTGGTCATTTATCCTAAAGAAAAAATAGGCATCTGTGTACTCGCCAATGGACCTGGAAAATTTGCCAATCAGGCCATTCCATCATTCTTAAAAATATATAGCAAACACCACCTCATCCAATAAATTATTCGTGTGAAAAAACACCATATTCTCATCCTTGTTTTTTGTACGGTCGCCATAGGTCTAGTAATATACTCTATGGTAGAAACTCAATCTGACATTGCCTATATCCATGCCCTGAAAGAGGAAAGAGAAAAAAAAGACCAGCTCATGACGACATCGGGATACCCTTTCGAAAAGAAAAATAACCTTTTCAAAGGGCTTCAATATTTTAATCCCGACCCTGCTTACCAAGTGACTGCACAGCTTGAACCAATTCTTATAAAAAAAATCATCACCTTACAAGCAACCACTGGAGAAAAAAAAGACTATCGGGAATATGCCTATGCAAATTTTGTGCTTCATGGTGTTCAAAATCGGCTTCTGATTCTCGAACTCAACGAGGCATCTTCTCAACGATTGTTTTTTCTAGCCTTTTCTGACGCCACTAGTTCCTTAGAAACTTATGGAGGCGGACGATACCTAGATATTGATATAACAGAAAAGAGCAAATTCGTTGTGTTGGATTTTAACCAAGCCTATAACCCCTATTGTGCATATTCCAAAGAGTTTGTGTGCCCTCTCCCCCCTCGAGAAAACATCATGCCAATAGGCATCCTAGCTGGAGAAAAAATATATGACTAACATCATTCCTTCAATTAAATGGGTGTAAAAAGAACCCACCTTTTCAAAAGATTTTTTGATTATGAGAATTTCATACCGCTGGCTTAACGAGTATATAGGCTTTAATGAAACCCCCGAAGAGCTAGGGGAATTACTCACCTCCACTGGGCTAGAAGTAGAGAATATCGATTGCATAGAGTCCCTAAAAGGAGGTCTGAGAGGTCTTGTCGTAGGAGAGGTGATCACCTGCATAAAACATCCCAACGCCGATCGTCTCTCCTTAGCCACAGTAGATATTGGCGAGTCTTCTCCTTGTCCTATCGTATGTGGAGCTTCCAACATAGGCACAGGACAAAAGGTTATTGTAGCCCCCCCTAGCACAACGCTCTACCCACTTACAGGCGATTCTTTTACCATAAAAAAAACAAAAATTCGAGGCACATATTCTCAAGGCATGATTTGTAGCGAAGCCGAAATAGGACTCCCTTCAACACAGGAAGGAATTATCGTGCTTGACCCATGCAAAGTAGCCAACGGCACACCTGCGGCAACCTATTATAACCTAACGAATGATTTTATCTTTGAAATCGGGCTTACGCCAAACCGAGGCGATGCTACCTCCCACATAGGCGTAGCAAGAGATATTAAGGCACTAAAACGGACTTCTATAAAGTGGCCTTCCGTAGCTGTTTTCAAGCCTGCTCATGACACCCATCACCCCATCACTATCACCCTCGAAAATGAAGAAGCATGTCCACGCTATTCAGCTTTATGCTTAACCGAGATAACTGTCAAAGAATCACCTCCTTGGCTACAAACTCGCCTTCGATCTATCGGGCTTTCTCCTATCAACAACATCGTAGACATCACCAACTATGTGTGTCACGAAATGGGGCAACCTCTTCATGCTTTCGATGCCGACCTTATAACAAGCCATAAAGTAATGGTTAAAAATGCATTAGAAGGAACCAAATTTGTGCCTCTTGATGGCAAAGAAAGAACCCTAACTGCTCGTGACCTCGTCATCACTAATGACGATGAAGTGATGTGCCTAGCTGGCGTAATGGGAGGAAAAGACTATGCTGTTTCCGACAACACAAAAAATATTTTTCTTGAAAGTGCTTATTTCTCTCCGACCTCTATCCGCCATACCGCCTTATATCACCGTCTTCAAACCGATGCATCATTTCGGTATGAACGTGGTGCTGATCCTGATATAATTGTCTATGCACTTAAACGAGCCACCTTGCTCATGCAAGAACTGGCAGGAGCATCTCTATCTTCTGCGATTACGGATTTGTATCCAACAGTTATTCCTACCACAACAATCGCTGTCAAAGACAAAAATGTAAACAGCCTCATCGGCATATCCATCCCCCGTCAAGAGGTTTTTGACATCCTTCAAAAGCTAGATATAGAGATAGTAGAGAAAAATTCAGAAGCCTATTCAGTGACTGTCCCTCACTACCGATCCGACCTAACCCAAGAGGCAGATATTATCGAAGAAATAGTGAGAATCTATGGGCTAAACCGAATCCCTCTATCACACAACGTAGGAACCGATTACTTAGCTCATTTTCCTAAAAAAAATCCTGATCAGTATAAACGTAAGCTCGGAGAAATGTTGGTAGCCAATGGCTATTTTGAAATCATCACTAACTCCATCACCAAAAACTATTATACTTCTCTTTATAATGAAATATTACTTGGGGAGCTGGTTCCCATTTTAAATGCATCCCATGATGAGCAAAATACATTGCGACAAATATTGCTTTTTAGTGGTCTTGAAGTATGCGTTCACAACATGAATCGAAAACAAAAAAATCTTAAATTTTTTGAATTTGGTAAAATCTACTGGAAAGAAAAGGAGCAATACAAAGAAAAAGAGCATATAGCACTTTATTTGTCTGGAAATATAGATGCTGACCATTGGCAACACACGAGTCGCAAGGTGAATTACTTTGATTTAACCCAACACATCTATTTGATACTAGAGACCCTCGGACTAACCAAGCGGATAAAAAAGAAAAAGATGACAAGTGACCCTCTCTTTGACTATGGGATGAAATGGATGCTTGATAATCGTATCGTAGGCAAAACAGGAAAGGTAAGAAGTACACTGACAAAAGAATTTGGGTTAAAAGAAGAGCTATTCTATGGAGACTTCGATTTTGGTTTGCTTTTCACAGCAACAAACTCTAAGTTAGTAGTGAAGAAAGTGCCTAAATATCCCGAAGTGAGGAGGGATTTGTCGTTAGTAATAGATAAAAAAGTATCTTTTTCAGAGGTTGAAGAACTGATTGCCACAACAGAGAAGAAGTTAATCAAGGAGGTCGTTGTGTTTGATGTCTATGAGGGGAAGACCCTCCCTGAAGGGAAGAAAGCATATGGATTAGGAATCATTATATCTGATGTTAATAAAACACTGAAAGACAAAGATATTGATAGCACAATGAGTAAATTAATGACCGCCTTTGAGCAAAAAATGAATGCCATAATCAGATATACATAATCTTAAAAAATAAATGGATCAAAAAACACTGAAGTTAAGTTTAGACGGGTTGGAACGTAAGATTTTGCTCTTGGTAAGGGAATACAACACCTTCAAAGAAGAGATAGCCTTACTGAACCAAAAGAAAAATGATTTACTCAACGAGATAAAAGATAAGAATGTGATGATTACCACGATGGAGGAGGAAATCAAAATTTCTCAAATAGCAACTAGTTTAAATTCGACAACGTCTAACCATTCCTTAAGTTTACAAAGAGAACTTGATACCTATATTCGTAAAATTGACAAATGCATAGTACACTTAGGAGGCTAATCTAATTCGTAATTGACCCATGGACAACGAAATACCTATAAAAATAAGAATAGCCGATCGTGAATATCCGATGAGAGTAAAAGGTGACGAAGAAAGAGCCCTTCGTTTGGCTGGAAAATTGATCGATAAAAAACTCAAAGATTATCAAAGTCGTTTTAACATTACGGATAAACAAGATTTGTTGGCCATGGTTGCTTTTGATGCATTGGTGGAGACAATAAATAAAGAAAAAATTCTGGACGGCTTTGACCAGACCGTAGTCGAAAGAATTGACAGCCTAGGACGAATTATATCCAACGTAAAATAATGCTTCCTTTTTCGTATTAAAAAAGAAGCAATTGAACAGTAGGTGTGTCCCGTTGTCAAGAAAAAAAAATTACCCTCGCCTAGGGCTGAAAAATAATATGGATTGAATCATTTTGAGTTCTTGCTTTCAGCCAGTCGGCTATTTTCTTTTTCTTTGAAGGCGATATTTTTTTCTTCATCCTGAGGTAGATTGTCAGGGTCGTATCATAGCGATGCTCGTCAAACAAATAAAATACAGAAGGTAAAATGGCCATCTGATTCACACCATCTACCATAGCATTAAGCTCTTGACTCATGCTTTTAACAGGCCATATATCGTGTTCCATTTTGTCAATTCGACTAGTCAACGAATCAATCGTGTGATTACTTTCTCGAAGCAACTGTTCATTGTGCTTGTATAAGTCTTCTAACAACCCTGTTTTAATCGCATTATAATCAATGGGCGAGGATTTATCTACATTTTGTCGAATCTCCAATTTCGTTTCTGTCAATCCATACAAAGTCATTTTATGCTTAATACCATCCAAGACGTTAGCATCTAGTTTTTCTCCAAAAAGGAGAATTTTAATTTCTCGTATTTCCGAATCAACCAATCGGTTGACAATCTGCGTAGACGGAAAATCAAATTCTTGATTGATAAATTTAATGGCATTTCGTTCATAGATACTTTTGGACACAATACGATATCCCATGAAGATACTAGGGCCCACCGTAAGTATGACTACTATAGCAATGTATCGTCTTACTTTTTTTTCGACTTGCGGATTGAGAAAAGTATAGGGAGAAAAGCGTTGATACCTTACCATAAGAAAGGTGGCAATAGCAATAAAAACACTGTTTATGAAATAGAGATAAAAGGCACCAATAAAAAATGAGATATTGCCCGTGGCAATACCATAGCCCGCCGTACACAAAGGGGGCATTAGAGCCGTGGCAATAGCTACACCAGAGATCACATTCCCTTTTTCTTTTTTGATATATGCTATGATGCCCACCAGTCCTCCAAAAAAAGCAATAAACACATCCCAGATAGTTGGCGTAGTGCGGGCAAGAAGTTCTGATTTTGCATCGCTCAGAGGCGTAATAAAAAAATATACTGCAGAGGTAAAAAGGCTGATAGCAGTAGCCAGTGCTAGGTTACGAAACGATTTTTTTATGAGTTCAAAATCATTAATCCCCACCCCCACTCCTACCCCCATTACTGGTCCCATAATAGGCGATATAAGCATTGCTCCTATAACTACAGCCGTTGCGTTCATATTGAGACCAATTGACGCAATTAGGATAGCAAAAATAAGTATCCAAAGATTGGAACCACTGAATTCTACGTTGTTCCGTATGCCTTCTATAATTTGTGGTTCATTTGATTTTTCATGACCTAAATTGAATTGATCATGAAGCCAATTCCACAAAATTTTTATCAGCACCTTAACAGTATCATTTTTCATCTCCAACGTTGTCTAAAGTCTAATAAAAAACAGTATGATGATACCCTTAATAGATTTTCTTGTTTTCTGAAGTAGTAATAAATCAAAAACTAGTTGATAAAAAAATACCTATGAATAGTGTAATCTTCACAAAAAAGACTAGCAAATTAATCAGATTATAAAATACAATTACCTCATGCATCAAGTACATGGTCGGCACAGGATTTAATTATTTTCCAGCTTTTTTTGACTTCCTCTAGCGATGCATTGTAGTTGCTTGAAATAAAACGAATAGCCACTTTTTTGTTTAGCTGAGTAGAAATGAGGAATAAATCACCACGCTGATTGATTTCTTTTACGAGTCGGGTATTTATTTCATTGAGATAGGCTTCATCTCTAATTGTAGGAGGTCTGTACCGAAAGCAAACCAACGTCAGAAAAGACGGTGACAGGATTTCAAATTCACTAGACTGTTCAACGGTCTTTTTAAACCATTGTCCAATACGAATATGCTCACGGAGTATATTTCGTATACCTTCTACACCATAGGTTCTAATAACGAACCATAGCTTCAACGACCTGAATCGTCGCCCTAGAGGAATGCCCCAGTCACGATAATTATTCACATTCCCGTCATGCATCGTTTCAAGGTATGAAGGAGTAATAGAAAAGGCTTTAATCAATGCTTTTTTATCACGTACAAAAAAAACGGAACAGTCAAAATTGGTAAGCATCCATTTATGGGGATTGAAAACGAAACTGTCTGCAAGTTCTATGCCTTTGCTCATCCATCTCATCTCAGGAAGCATTAGGGCAGTACCTGCATAAGAGGCATCAACATGATGCCAGCAATGATATTTTTTACATAGTTCGCCAATCTGTTTTATGGGGTCTATGGCTACAGAATTTGTGGTCCCCATAGTAGAAAATACACATAAAGGAACAAATCCCATGGCAATGTCTTGCTCTATTGCTTGCTTCAGGGCATCGGCATCCATTTCAAAATTTTCATCGCATTTAACCTTAATAAGGTTTGAATAACCCACACCTGCTATACAAACTGCTTTATCCACTGATGAATGGGATTCAGTAGATGCATATACTCTAAATTTTTCTTTGCCGTCAAATCCTTGCCTGTTGACAGCATAGGCTGACTGAACTTCTCTAGCTACAAGCAATGCTATAAGGTTTGAGGAGGAACTTGTGTCATGGATAACGCCTGTAAATTCGGAAGGAAGACAAAGCATTTCTCTAAGCCATTCCATCATTCTTTCTTCTAATTCTTCTGCGGAAGGCGATGTGATCCACATCATACACTGAGCCCCTAACGAAGAGGACAGCATATCGCCTAATATAGAAGGAGGGCTATAGCCTGTGGGTAAATAGGCAAAAAATCGGGGATGTTGCCAGTGTGTCATCCCTGGCACAATGATATTTTTGAAGTCGGAAAAAATAGTATCAAATGATTCTGCGTTCTCTGGAGCAACGTTAGGAAGTTGTTTTTTAATGTCTCCTGGGTTCATCTTGGGAGTCACTGGATAATCAGATACATTATTCATGTAATCCGCCATCCAATCAATCAATTCATGACCCGCCTTTCTAAAGGTATCAACGTTCATAGCAGTCTACTCAATATACAGTACTAAGAATATAATGATTAGATAATTTTTTTTAACATAGATTTTTTCACATCTCCCAAAGGTATGGGAAATTAAATAAATAAAAATCAATCTAAAAAGTAAGAATGGTTGCATTCCCCAACTATTAATTCTTTGACATTGGCATACTTAATAATCATACTGAATCGTGACCCCTATAGGAATCGAACCTATATCTTGAGTTCCGGAAACTCACATTCTATCCATTAAACTAAGGAGCCGATGTGGAAGAAGAATATGTTGCTATACTAACAAAAAAAACTAAACTTAAATAGCATCTTATACAATCCTCATTATTTTCTTATCTGTCAGCACCACGTTTTAAATCTACAAGTATCATCAACAAATCGTTTTTTTATTTTTTTCAAGCTCTCTATGGTGTAGGCTAAATTATACATTGCAACAAAGAAATTATTCTAGTTGTTGTTTTTAACACAATAAGTTATTTAACTTAAGCTGTCGTTTTAACTAAATTATAAATTAAAAAATAATGGTAAAAAAAACTTCTAAAAAGGTAGCTGCCAAGAAAGCCCCAGCTAAAAAGAAAGCTGTAAAGAAAATAGCAACAAAAAGGAAAGTTGCGAAAAAAGTGCCAGCTAAAAAGAAAGCTGTAAAGAAAGTAGCAACAAAAAGGAAAGTTGTGAAAAAAGCGCCAGCTAAAAAGAAAGCTGTAAAGAAAGTAGCAACAAAAAGGAAAGTTGTGAAAAAAAACCCAGCTAAAAAGAAAGCTGTAAAGAAAATAGCAACAAAAAGGAAAATTGCGAAAAAAGTGCCAGCTAAAAAAAAAGCTGTAAAGAAAGTAGCAACAAAAAGGAAAATTGCGAAAAAAGTCTCAGCTAAAAAGAAAGTAGCAACAAAAAAACGGCTCTGAGTTAGGCAATTCATGTTCTCTGAAATCTATTAAAGTGTTGAGCATTCTTCAGCTTTTTTGACGACATGTTGGTTTTTCATAGCACGTTTTTTAATGATGTTATCCACTTAACTAGTAAACTATGATTTGTTCCCAAATCATAGTTTACTTTTTTTATTAGGCTTTTCTAGGCATTATTTTAATACACATAACATCAAATTTTCCTGTGGCATATCCTACTAAAAATTGAATCAGGATAGGGATAAATTGCCAATCAGTTGATTCATTATGTGCCTTCATTGCCTAATTCTTATGGAAATAACTAATAAGCAAGTTCGCATGTTTCAAAAATATTATTTGACCGACATGTCAATTTTTGTAATACCAAGTAACGTATCGTAGAAATGAATATTGCTATTATTAAAAACCAGATATGTGGATATTGTCACGAGCATGTGCTTTGCAACATTAGAAAACCATGGTGTGTGTGTGTGGACGTAGATAAATCTAAAATTCGACAACTCAATGAAGGTCAGTTATTCTTACATAAACTTGGACTACTCCCTTTATTCAAACAAACTCCCAAAGAAAAATGCATTTCTTTTACCAACAAGAGTACTGTCCCAGTAGGCACTGCCAATCTAGTAGAAGAAAAATAGTTTCCATTACCATGGGAAGATAGATGTGGTTTCAAATTCTGAATTTTTGCGGGAAGATAGTGGCGTAATGGACTTTATGCATCCCGATCATATCATCATAGGGACTTCTTCAAAGCATGCATACAGTACATTACAAGAATTATATCGCCCTTTTACAAAGCAATATTGTAATCATGGATGATAAGTCTACCGAACTCACCAACTATGCCGCCAACTCTTTCTTGCCCACCAAAATTTCGTTTATCAACGACTTTGATACCCTAAATTCAAGTTTACAACATTCTATTTCCTCTATTGGAATTAAATGGCTTCCCCTCTATATGTGGAGCCGCAGAGAATCGAACTCTGGTCCAGAAATGACAACCATGAACTGTCTACATGCTTAGTCGATTTTACTTGTCGAGAACGATAAGGCAATCAACAGCCTTAATCGCTCCGTAGTCACTGATTCTTAGCCGTGCTTAGCAACGTCACACAGAGCAGTTCTATTAACGACACTGCTTTTTCGTACCCATAGAACCAAGACACGAGCAATGTGGCTCTCCTACTTATCAGAGAAAGTTCAATACAGAATATTCCGTATTAAGCAGCCAAGGCGTAGTTAGACTCGCCTAGTATGGTTTCGGGAATAGTAGTCAAGGCTCGCATCCCATGAGCCTGCATGCTAGCGCACACCTGCGCATCCTGTCAACACCGATCGGCCCCATTTTCATCAAAAACAACGGGCTAAAAGCCTTTAATTCAACCATGCTATGCCACGGGTAACTAAAAGACTCTTTATGGACATAACGTACATTTCACGTTTTTTGTTTCACAATTCGGTCAAACAACGTTATCCGTCGGTCAAATATAACTCTAAAATAGAGTTTTATCCACGATGTGTGGCTATAAAGTGATTCATAAAACTCTGGAGCTGTTTTTTTAAGCTTGGGTAAATACAACCAAGGAATACCCATCAAATCGTGGTGTTCATTATGATATCCAATGTTAAATGCAAATTTATTCGCTACGCCATAGTATGAATAGGTAGCCTGTTCGTCTTTGAATACAAAATGTTCCTGTATCCACCGTGCCCCGAGAGGGTGAAAAAATCCTGTGCCAAAAAAAGTGGATGCTAAAATATAAACCAGCGCCTGCCAACCAAATAAATACCCTAGCAATAAATCCACAAGCAACACAGCAATGGCATTGAAGACTAACCAAAAATCCATCACCATAACCTTCCTTACCATAGGTCTGAAGATTTGAATAAAGGGCAACAAGACTAACCAAAAAGCCTTTTTAATAGGATGATTTGTAACCATACTAGCTTCCCACTTGAGAGGAATATCCAAGTCTTCATCATAATCGGTAAAATGGATGTGATGGGTAAGGTGATACTTCATAAACGGTATGCCCGATGGAAATCCTTGTCCGAAATTGACAAAAATAAGAGTAAGCTTAGTCAGCAGTTTATTTTTAAACACTAGGCTATGTGAGGCATCATGCATGAGTGCAAACAAAGAGTGGGATGCCACCGACCCCACTAAAAATGCGATTCCAAGCATAATCCACCAAGGTTTATCTGAAACCCACATAGCCACAGTAATCTGAAACGCTACGATAAAAAAAATATATAATGCTGAAAGGGGATAGGATTTAATCCATTGTTTAACCTGAGGATAGTTTTTTAAAATATATCGTGCTCTTTCCTTGTGAGGGTCTCCCTCGGGGGAATAGATATAGTCAGTCCGAAAATTAGTATCATTCATGGTACTTGATATGTAATCTGTGTTCGTTTTGTGTCTATCAGTTCAATTGCAATACGTATGGTGTTTCGAGAACAAAAATAAAAAATGTGTAACTCAAATACACCACCCACATCGACAAATATCATCCATCTGACTTTCTTTTTTTTGTCGCCAAAATCCTACCCTCATCCAAAAAACTATTTCAATCGTTTTTCACAAAGCCTATTTTCTCCAAAACGATATAGTCTCTTTTGACAAGAGGGTGAGTTGCCATCATCTCTCCAAGGTATCCTGATAAAAAAAACTGAACGCCTAATACGATAGCTGTCAGCGCAAAATAAAAAATAGGCTGGTCCGTAATCGGTCTTTCAATAGCTATTTTAGAGACAATCAAAGAATAAATTTTACTATATAGAAGGTTGGCTGTAAAAACAGAGCCTAGAAGAAAGAAGAACACACCAAGCGATCCAAAAAAATGCATGGGTCTCTGTTTGAACTTGGAGATAAACATGACGGAAAGCAAATCCAAAAATCCTATCAAAAAACGACTTGCACCAAATTTGGTGCATCCATATTTTCGTTCGGCATGGTTGACTTTTTTTTCTGTGATGCGTGTAAATCCAGACCATTTCGCAAGCAAGGGGGTGTAGCGATGCATTTCGCCATATAAGGTAATGTTTTCGATCACTATTTTTTGATAAGCTTTCAATCCGCAATTAAAATCATGCAATGGTATGCCCGATACCATCCGTGTGACGGCGTTGAAAAAGCGTGAAGGTATCGTTTTGGAAAGTGGATCGTGCCGTTTTTTTTTCCACCCCGAAACCAAATGATAGTTCTCTTCCACAATCATTCTATAAAGTTCAGGGATTTCTTCAGGGGCATCTTGCAAGTCTGCATCCATCGTTACAATCACCTCACCCTTGGAGGCATTAAAGCCTGTCTGAAGGGCGGCGGCTTTTCCATAATTTCTATTGAATTTAATGCCTTTAAAGAAGGTGTTTTTTTTGCTTACAGAAATAATCTCCGACCACGTTCCGTCAGTGCTTCCATCGTCGACATAAATTACTTCATACGATAATCTGTGATGCATTAACGCCGTTGCAATCCGCTGACTTAATTCATCGATAGATTCCATTTCGTCTTTGGCAGGGATGATGATAGAAAGGGCTATGGAGTCCATCGTGTTTTTTATGTTACGGATGTCGTTTTATGATAATTGAAATGATAATGCTGACAAAGGTACTAATGATAAACGATTGGATGAAAAATCGAAACGCTAAAAACCAAGCATCGGTCTCACGCAATAAACGGATGCCCTCCTGATAGGATGCGTCTCCAATCCGTTTAATGTCTTCTGGAGATAGTGTGCTTAGTCGCTCCAGTGAACGTTGGATATAGGTTTGCACAAATTCAGGTTCCGATATAACGTATAGATACAATAGAGAAGAAGCCGTCAGGGCAAAGACTCCAGTGAGCACAAAACTTCCTATCATGCCCTGCCAAAAATAGAATTTTCCTTGAAAATAGCGATCACGCATTTCTTTAAGACTAACGGTGATGAAAATACTCAATAAAATAATACGATAGTCGAAAACAGGAAGAATCAAAAAGGGGTGATGTCCTAGGTGGTATAAAGTCCATAAAGCAACAAAACCTACGATGCCTGCTACTATTCCGTATCGGAAAGGTCCTTTTATAAGGATTGGAATGCGGGTTAACGACCTCGTCAATTTTAGTATAGGATTGGCGTCATGCGTCACGATATGCTGTCACTTTTCGATCCAATATTTTGAATTATTAAATACGGCCACGGCTTTTCCTTCTACTTCTGTACCTAACCAAGGAGAGTTGGACGAGATAGAGTAATTCATCTCGTGGTTAAACAACCATTTTTTGGTAGGGTCAAAGAGGGTGAGATTAGCAGGTGTGTCTTCTTCGATGACGGGTACATCAAGACGCAAAATTTTACGTGGCATGAGTGTAATTTTTGTGATCAGTTGATGAATGTCTACCTGTTTAGATAGACTTGCCAGTTGCGAGGCAAAGGTTTGCAGATTAATCATTCCAAACTCGGCACGATCAAATTCCATAGCCTTACTTTCTATGTTCTGTGGCAAATGCCCTGAACTCAATATATCAATAGTATCGTCCCGCAATGCTTTAACAATAGATTGGATATCAGATTTATCTCGAAGAGGGGGATTGACTTTGTAGTTAACATCAAAAGTTTCTACTATGCTATCATCAAATAAAGCCTGATAGGAGGCAATGTCACACGTGATATTTTTTTTCTTTCTCTTAGCCTCACGCACCAACTCAAGGGCTCCTGATGAAGACATACGAGAGAGATGAAGACGCCCTCCCGTATAATCAAGTAATTTTATATCACGTGCTGTCGCAATGTCTTCGGCTACACTCGGTATGCCTCGCAACCCCAAGGTAGCACTATATAAGCCTTCATTCATGTGTCCATCCTTGCTAAGCCAACCATCATCGGGACGGTCAATCAGTAGCCCCCCAAAGTGCTGAAGATATTGAAGTGATTTCAATAGTATATCTGTATTCCATATCGGCTTAATGCCGTCCGTAAAGGCTACAGCCCCTGCTTCGTTCAAGTCAATCATTTCCGTCATCAATTTACCTTGGTTATCCATAGTCAGAGAAGCCATAGGGTGGATTTGCACCAATCGATCATCGTTATCCTTGGTGACGTAATGAATGTCATTTTTAAATTGAATGGACGGGTTGGTATTGGGCAACATAGCAAGCTCGGTAAACCCCCCTGCGGTGGCGGCTTTCGTTGCAGAAAAAAGGGTTTCTTTATGTTCTAAACCAGGGTCACCTACAAAGGTACCCATATCAAACCATCCAGAGGACAAAATCATCCTGCGAGCATCAATAACCTGATCTGCCTTTACCATGCCTGTGCCAATACTGAGAATACGCCCGTGTTCGATAAGAACATTCCGTTTTTTCTTATGATACGATGAATTTATATCGCTGATCGTTACTGAAGAAATCAATATTTTCATATCCTCAATTGGTTTAAGAAAACTCCATTATCGGAAATATCGGATAATAAGCGTTTCAACAAGTAAAAAAAGTAAGCACAAAAACAAAAAATATCTCCATAGGTGTTCATTCAAAAATCGTTTTTTTATTTCGTTTTCAAAAAAATTTACTTCAGCAAGTTGAAAAACTTCTTTTTCTTTCCCCGAAAAAGAAATTATTTCCTGCATATCATAGGAGTCTAGTAGCGACTCTCGTTTATCCAGATTCATAGCAAACGTTGTCAGCGTATCTTTTCCATAAAGCACCTGATAAAAACCTTGTTTCATAGAAAATTTTGGAAAATGTAAGACCACTTTATCATTTGTTTTATGTTGCACAGGGATCATCTGTTGATGGGGAGACACCAAGTGTACCAAATGCTGCTCTTTGTGGTCACTTTTGTCATAGATTACGGCAGTGTTGTCAGTAAAAGAGTAATATCCTTTTTGCCCGACAGGATGTGAGAAAGATGCTATTTTGTACATAATGGGAAGGAACAAAGTATGGGCATAAAAATCGGTATATCCTTGTTGCAAAGGACTCGCCATAAGCACTATTTTTCCTCGTTGCGACATAAACGGATGGGTATCTTGAAATTGTAAAACGGGTGATAGTTCACCTCTCCAACGTAGCACCCTACGAGCATTCGGCATGGATGGAAACGATATATCGTGTTGAAAAATGCCATCAAAAAAAAAAAAAAAATAGAACTACAAACTGATGGCGAAGGCGTTACTGTCATCGCACGTATGGATAAAGCGTCAGCAGATTATCTGAATGACAATACAAAGTTTTGGATTGTAAAGCCTGAAGTCGGATTGACAGGTGTATCGGGGCTTGAAACGCTTATATCTGGAACTTACATAGATATGTATACGACAAAAGGTGGAGAGTTTAAAGAGAAGTTTCATGGTATGAGCCATGCATTTAGGAAAATAAATGATGGTGAGTACTTTCATCTAAGTGCGCCTGTGGGCTATAATGTACGCAAAGGAACACCACTTTATTTTAAAAATATTAAAGTAGGGCAAGTAGAATATATGAATATCTCTTTAGATGGTACTTCTATTGATTTCATTATTTTTATAGAAAAGTTTTATGTACCTTATATCCATGCTGATTCTAAGTTTTGGGTAGCAAGTGCATTGGATGTTGATATTTCTAATGGTAGGTTAGATGTCAATGTAGCTCCCTTAATGAATTTACTTCATGGTGGGGTTAGTTTCTCCTCTACAGGGGAAGATGCGAACAGCACAGTAGATGATACACATGTTTTTCACCTTTACCCTAACAGAGGAGTGGCAGAAGGAAAGCAGATAGGACAGGGCTGTAGCTTTGTTCGTACCTTTACGATTAATACCTATGCGTCTATCGCTAAGCTCAAAGTAGATGCTTCTGTGCGTTATGATGGCTATGATGTAGGTAGGGTAAAAGATATAAAACTCTCCTTTGAACCCCGTACACATAAGATGATGGGTAAAGTATATGTAGAGATAGACACTTCTTCCTTTGCCACTGAAGATGAAAACAGTTCTACTTGTATAAAACGTTTTTACACAGCAGTAGAAGAAGGTTTGCGTGCAAAAATAACACCAACAGACTTTATAACAGGGATGTTATTTGTTGATTTGGTATTTGATGATGTAAATGTATCTGCGGAAGGGATTACTTTAGGAAAACATTATCCTATTTTACCAACAGTGAAGCATCACGAATCTGGGCTACTCGATGGTGTAGAAGAGATGGTAGCTAAACTCAATAAACTTCCTTTAGAAAAATTACTCTCATCACTCAATAAGGTGATAGAAGATGCTGGTGTCGTGGTAAAAGATACAGGCAAGGTAGTTAAAGGAGTAGATAAACCACTGACTACTGTACTTACAGACTTAAAAACCACGGTTAGAAACCTAAATAAAATGACAAACAAAAAGTCGTTTGTACGTATGCCTGATGAGGTAAACAAAACGCTAAAAGAGCTTACTCGCACACTTAAAACTACAAAAAAAGTAGTTAAAGGCTATGACAATAACTCACTCATTACCCATCAGATAGCAGAGACATTAAAAATAGTTACCAAGACATCAAAAGAGATGCAACAGTTCTTAAAAATGCTTAACCGTAAACCAAATTCACTCATCTTTGGAGATAAATAATGATAGATAATAAAATGAAGATATTTTTAGCACCCCTGGCTGCTCTTTTACTCTCGGGATGTTTGGGTGGGAACTACTATGTACTCTCTACAGCTTCACAGCCCACACAGACTTATAGCTATAGTAACATGGTTATAGGAGTAGAGAAGGTAAGCGTACCTGAGTACTTGTTTAAGCGTGAGATAGCAGTAGCAGAATCATCTAGTAAAATACGGCTTCTAGCGAATGCCACATGGGCAGAAGACTTAGATGCAGGATTGACACAAAGACTTATAAGCTTTTTACAAAAAAAGTTTAACCAGCCAAACGTACATCATTATCCTTGGGGTGTAGACAAACAACCAACGAAAAAAGTCAAAGTACAAATCTCACGTTTCATAGCCCAAGGTGATAAGGTCTATTTGGATGCCAACTGGCAAGTAAAAAATATGAGAACAGGAAGAACCAAAGCAAGACTTTTCTCAACTGTAGTGCCTACTTCTAGTGATGCAAGTGCCATAGTCTCGGCTATGGACAAAGCCTTTGGTGAGTTAGAAGAGAGAGTGGCAAGAGGGGTTAGGTAAAGGTGAAAAGAAGAGTACAATACATAAATTATTTAAAGGAAAGAGAGCAATGGGATTTTTTCAATATGGAGAAAAGGTAGAAGGATATGATGTACTTGTACTCAATGAAAGAGAGGCACGTGCAGGAGCAGGGTTACTTTTTCTTATAGGGATACTTAGTCTTATGAATGCAGTGGCATTGGGGCATATTATTGTGACAAAGGTCTTTATCACATTTTTTACTCTGGACTTTATGATGCGTGTTGTACAACCTCGTTATGCACCTAGTTTACTCTTAGGTAGATTTTTTGTACAAAACCAAAGACCAGAGTATGTAGGTGCTACACAGAAACGTTTTGCCTGGGGTATAGGTTTGATGTTGGCAGTGCCTATGTTTTATCTTATAGTGATTGATTTTCAGCCTCATCCCATTAAAGTTGTGGTGTGTATTATTTGTTTGGCATTACTTTTTTTTGAAGCAGCATTTTCCATTTGTCTAGGTTGTAAGATATATGGTATCTTTAAAAAAGACCCAGTGACTCATTGTCCAGGAGGTATCTGTGAAATTCGTACAAAAGATGCCATACAGACCTTTGACCTAGCACAAAAGATTATTACTATGGTAGTGGTACTGGCTTTAGGGTTTGGGCTATACAGTTACTTTACAAAGGTAGAGAGTAAAACATTTTTAGCGAAGAAAGTAAAAATGATGATGATGAGTGATGAAGAGAGAGCAGCTGCCAAAGAGGCTAAAATGCAACGAGAATTTGATGAATTTTAAGTCTGTAAAAGTACAGGCTTTAATGGATGAAGTCTAAGATTGTGTAGATACAATAAGAGCAACTTAACACTAGGTACACGATGAACTGGCTTGCACATGTATTTCTCTCTGAAAACCACATAGAACACCAACTTGGCAACTTACTGACCGACCCACTCAAGGGTAAAGCATGGCAGGGAGCAAGCACACGCATACATGCAGGCATAAAAATGCATATGCGTATAGATTCGTTTACCGATGCACATCCTTTAGTGTCTAAAAGTAAAGCAATACTTACCCCACGAGGACACTTAAAAGGTGTGGTACTAGACATACTTTACGACCATTTTTTGAGTCTACACTGGGAAAAATTTTGTACCATTGAGCGTGAAGTATTTTTAGATGATTTTCGCTTCCGTGCGTTAGAGAGCATAGAGGGCTACCCACAAAAAGCACAAGATGTCATAGGTCGTGTAGTAGGCAACAGACAACTTTCTAGTTATGAACACATGGATGGTGTCATAGCTGCTTTTGGTCGCATAGACAGACGGCTTTCAGATAGAGCATTAAGCAAAGATAACTGTGAACGGTACATTCCGCTAATAGCAAAGAACAGAGATGAACTTGAAGAAAATTTTCTTCATTTCTTCCCTGAGCTTATGCAAGCAGTTAAAGAAACCTGTCATCGTGATGATGTTATACACTGGAAAATATAATATAAGGAGTTAGAATGGGATTATTTGGTTTTGGTAAAAAAGAAGATAAAGAAGTTTTAGAAAAGAAAAAAGCAGGATGGGATTTAGCAAGTGCCAAGATAAAGACATGGATGTTTATTTTGGCTATTGTTGCAGAGTTGGCTATATTGATAGCTTTAGCAAAGTCTTATGGTTTATTACACGAAGGTATTCCACTAGGTGCAAAAGTGGCAGTCATAGACTTCAATCAGCCTGTTACTCAGGAGTTTGTTAATGATGTCATTGAAAATATGGATAGAGTAAAGGAAGACAAAGATTATACGGAAGTGCTTTTCATTATGAATTCTCCAGGGGGTTCTCCTACTGCTTCTGAAGAACTTAGTGAATACTTAAAAGATTACAACAAAGAGAAAAGTATCACGATGTATGTGCAGTCTATAGCGGCTTCAGGTGGATACTACATAGCTTCAGCCATTAAGCCACTTATAGCTAATAAAAATGCAATGGTAGGCTCTATTGGAGTGATATTGCCACATTATAATGTTGGTAAGTTGGCAGAGAAGATAGGTATAGAAGAAGATGACTTGAGTTCAGGAGAGTACAAAAAGCCTATTAGCTTTTTTAAAAAAATAGGAGAAAAAGAGAAAGCATACATGAAAACACAACTTCTTACTCCTACCTATAACAACTTCATAGACTCAGTAGCAGTCAATAGAAATATAGATAGAACTAAGCTCTTGCCTTATACGGAAGGTAAAATATTTGTTGCCAATAGCCCAGAAATAAAAGATGTGCTTGTAGATGAAGT
>JAUTBV010091109.1:0-18390 GCA_032361325.1 Lepetodrilus fucensis | reverse complement strand
TGATATTGCACTAGTGCAATATTTATTATTTATTGCATGGGTGTTATTGCACTCAAACATGCTATGTTATGTGATAATATGTGTTACTGTACCGTGGCAAAGCAGTTATCTTTGGTTTGTCAAACGACTTTAAACCCCAATACAAAAAAATATATAAATAAAAAAATTCTTTGGTTTGTCAGTACCAGCCAGTGCTTGCAGGTTTACTGCAACATTTTGCTCTACAGATGTTGCAGATTTCCTCCTATCAAGCTGTGATATAAGTGAAATAATCTAGGAAGTGGCTCTAAACCCAACTTAATTAAAAATTAATTGTTTGATCTTCTTTGTTCTAGAGGAGATTATATACTAGTATGCCATATTGAGTTAATTAACAGACAAAATACCTTCTCTATTGTCATCTCCAATATGTTAACATTTATGGGTTAAATTTAACTACCAGTAACTTAGTCAAAGAATGCAATATGAGCTAAATCAATATTTTTTTTAATTAATTAATTTAATAATAAGTAATTAATGTAGTAATAATACCCGGTAAGTAATTTATTTCGCACCTAGGATCTAGACTAGCTACTCAATGGCACAACTTCAAATTAAGAAATGATCATTGACAATATTATTATATTGTTATTATTATTTATTATTATTTATTATTATTGACATTTGGTTTAATCTCTGCCATCTACATTATACATTAACATGCCTCAGGTGTATTTATAAATGTGAACTTGCATTTATCACGAAATGCCGATAAAAGTTAGAATTTAGAACTTGAAATAGAACAGGACAGGATGCAATGAATAATTTAGTAATTTAATCCCTAATTTACATTTCTTAATTAACTTGGAATGTACTGAAAATATACCATATGTGCATGCATGTACCATATATGATTACACTATGCACACATTTTCAGAAGGAAACATGGTGTTTACTCAATGTATTTCACCTGTAGTCCTACTCATTGTTCCCTGTTGCATAATTTGATATGCAGTAAATGATATTCAAAATGAATTGTAATGATAAAGTGATTAATTTTCTCAATTTAAGCTGTAGTTATTTGATTCCATGGTTTATATGTTTTTCTGTGATAATTTTGGCTCAGGCAGTTGAAAATAAGCTGGTTTGCAATATCAGTATCATCAAGTTATAGTGAAAATGTGTTAATAAAAAGTTTGAATTATTATATTTCTTGCTCTCAGAGTCTTCCTCTAACCAGTGTGGAGACAAGTCGTCCATGTGTCGCAGTGTCAGGAAGTGTGTGGCCAACTCGCTGCGATGTGATGGATACGATGACTGTGGCGATAACTCTGATGAAGAAAACTGTGATGATGGTAAATTTAAAAAAAACTATATATGTATTGGGTGTTTTTAGATTTCAAGACTTTGCATTCTAATAGATGATAATTGCATCCTAAAAGATTACTATTATATATCCTATCATCACCATTGCATCCTAAAGATGACAATTGAAAACAGGACAATTGTCTACTAAAAGATTTCTATTGTATACTGTCATGTCCATTGCATCCTAAAATATTACTATTGCATCCTAACATGACCATTGCATCCTAAAAGATGGTCATTGCATTATATCATGACAATTGCATCTTACAAGATGACTATTGCATCATGTCATGACCATTGCATCCTAAAAGATGACCATTGAAAACGAGACAATTGCCTCCTAAAAAATACTATTGCCTCCTACGAGATGACCATTGCATCCTATCATTGACCAGACAGCCTTTGCAATCACGCAGCACTGGACCACCAGGGCAGATTCTCAGGTGTATCTTCACCTGTGCTGGCACTCTGGCCTGACAATGACCTATAGTAGATATGCCTCTATGCACACCGTATGCAATCTTCCTTCACTGTGGTATGGCCCCAGTAAGAGCCGTACCATTCCTGGGTCTCACTGCCATTAAGACAACCACCACCATGCCGAGGAATCCATGACCTTGCAGTGACCAAGAGTCCTAGGACATGAACCTGCAGCAACCTTGTGGTGAACCATTAGCAGGGATCAGATCTGATTGCAACTGTGCACAACCAACAAGAAGTTGTGGATAATCTCGTGGATTCCCTACTATTGATCTGTTGTCCACCAGCTTTTGGTCATGAATTCCAAGTAGCATCAGCATCACTGCCAACAATGATACCATGGGGAAATGTATCTGTCTGTCTGTCTGTCTGTCTTGGTATGACATTTCAGACAGTCGTCAGCTCTTCCTCCAGGATACATTCTGAAGTTTATCTTAATTTATAGGATGATGTATCTATTTCATAATGCTTACCGGTAACGCAAGATATCTAAATTTCTGTCCAATGATACTGGTACTCGCAAACCCCTAATCTGGTAAATTTCACCCAACTATTTATTCAAGCCATATATTTTAATATTGCATGAAATACTTAAATCTATTTGTCACATATGGGTTGAACTTTCCCACTGTGGTGAAAAATGCTAATTCAATAAAGTAAAATAAATTAAACCCACATGTTTTAATGTTGTACGGAAATACTTAAGTACACATTACGAGCAATTCGATATGTTTAACACCCATATCAATGTTTACAAACACAATTTCACACTGATAATATCTTCTGTTAATATCAGTCTTGATATCAAGGTGCTGATTGTTCCCCGGCTATTGACTGAAGCTCACTGCCTTTAATCTGCCGCTCAAATCCACCCCCCCCCCCCACACCCCCCCGGGCTGTTGACTTATTCGAATAGATAATTATGTAATCCCTAAATTCAAACCTAATTCCTCTGATAACTTTAACCCCTAAATTCAAAAGTAAATCCTCCGATAACTAATCCCTAAATTCAAATCTAATCCCTCTGATAACTTTAATCCCTCAGAGGTATATTGGCCCCTAAATATCCATTTTGTTTGATAGCGTATAAACATGGGCTAGATTGTTGGTTTAGCGTGGGTTCTGTTGTTGTACCATGGAATATTTGAGTGACTCCTGTGGAGCATTTGAGTGACTCCTGCGGAGCATTTGAGTGACTCCTGTGGAGCATTTGAGTGACTCCTGTAGAGCATTTGAGTGACTCCTGTAGAGGATTTGAGTGACTCCAGAGTCTGGAGTTAGAGATCTAATGAGGACTTCAACACCACTGGCCCAGATATTACAGTAAACACAGAGGTGTTTAGATTGGGTAGGGGTGTGTCCGAGACACTGCTTGATGTCCACTGATGTGAGATAGACAAGGGGTGAATGCTAGATCTGACATTCGGACAAGGTCATGACGAATACAGTAGCATTGCCAAGGAGACCAAGAATGCTGATAGCATTTCTTTTATTATAGGAGAGCATTTATTCAACCTGAAAAGACCCGTAGGAAGTTATTCAGGTATCGGTCATTCCAGACTGCAGATCCATTCCTATGGAACAATCTCCCACAAAACATCCGTGAAATAGACAAAACTTTGCACTTTCAAATAAATAACTAAACATATTTATCTAGTGAAGTGTATGGATGATCCTTGTTCACCAATTTCCCTAAAGCACATTTGAGCAGTTATTCTGGATATCTTTTCATCTTGATCTGTAGCTTGGATGTATGTACTAGTCGTGAAACGTTTTGAAACTATTTGGACAATTGAGGATTACAGCTTTTTCAATCTATTGTCATTTGTTTTCTATAAGCTTTATGTCATCAGAATATAATTATTGTAAATAAAGAGAAAAAAACCACAAACATTTGATGGATTTTTGGACATTTCTATTTTGTGAACTTTTATCCACAATTATTGTATGAAAATGGGGAGGTAGCGCAGTAGTCACATGTTTAGAATTCAGAGGCAACGGTCCTGAGTGCCAATTCCAGCTCAGCGTCAATGTTCAAGAAAGTTACATTTCTTATGCAATATTGATAGGATGCACTATCTGCAGAGTGGCAATGTAGATATCAACCTTGGTCTGTCAGTACGGTGTTCACAGGTTTACTGCAACATTCAGCGCTACAGATGTTGCAGGTTCCTGCAGCGATGTTAAACTCCATATTCACTCACTCACTCATCTCCTGCCATAAACTGACAAGCCATGCTGTCAGTGAAAGAATCTTGAAAGAAACTCTAAACCCCAATTTAAAAAAACCACATGTACTAATTTTATTATAATTCTGAATCATTCTCATGGTTTTCCAGACAACGCCATCGTCTCCATCGACTGCGGAACCAGTGAACACGGCTGCTGTCCGGACGGACAGACAGCGGCATCGGGACCGAACCAGGAGGGCTGTCACGGGGTTGTCACGGCATTGTGTCAGAGGTCACGGTACGGGTGCTGTCCGGACAAAGTCACCCCCGCCTCGGGACCCCATGGCCATGGCTGCGGAGGCCATTGTTCTGTTTCCACCTATGGCTGTTGTCCTGACGGAACCACCGCAGCCAGCGGACCCAATGGACATGGATGCTCCACCGGAACCGGAACCTTTGATTCCGGTGAGTTCTGTGGTCAAACATTTAAGAGTACAAGTTTTCCTCATGGAATTAGGAATTTAGTGAGGGAGGAATGGATTTGATTCTGGTGAGTTCCGTTATTTATCAAACATTTTTGGGGACATTTTATATTTATGAAATTAGAAACTACTAGTGATGGAGCAATGGATTTGTAGACTACAACAATTTGATCCTTTGTGAGGGGAAGAGTTGGGGAATGGGATGGTGAGAGAATGCAGTGTCTAGATGTAGCCAATCTGCCTCACAGAGATCCTGGGTTCGAGCCTAGATCATGCCATTGTGCAGCACTTGAGCAAAGTGCTTAGATCCACATTGCTCCACTCAACCCAGCTGGATGACATGGAATTGTGAATGTACATCTTCTAGAACCTGAACTGGCAGCTTGGGTTGTATGATCCACAGGGAGTTGAAAAGGTGAAATTAGTGTATATTGATCCATTTACTAGGGTATTAATGTAGCGATATGAGCAAGCTTATGAGAATGGATTTGGCTCAATATATACACACATTATTACTATTACTAGTATTAGAGTATGTTGAGACTCACACTAGCACACTAGCACACTATCCATTGCAAGGTGTTCCCGTGAGACATATAGTGGCAGGAGATTTCGCTCGTGTTAACTCAGATTCCAGATTGCTACGTGTTCTGATGTTTCTGAGAGTGAGGCTGATATGGAGGTGAAGGGAGACAGATGGAATTGCAAGAGTTGAGAATCTCTGGATATAAAAAAAACCTGTGTATTCTTCAGGGAATGCTACATCTGATTACTGATAACTGGTTAATCCGAGATGGACACTGATACCAATGATTGTAGTCCGTCCATCAACTATCTACAGTGATCAGTTTCTGCCAAACCAATGTCAATGAAGTTCTACATTTGCAGTCTTCTAAATGTATTAACACTTACATTTCCAATGTTTAGACTTTTTGGTATCAGGTTTGAATTTTAAATAATTACACACCCTGTTCTCCATTCTCTAATATATACAGTATTCAAAATTACCGCTGGAAACCTACTGGCCTGAATAATGATATAAATAACATATGTTTTAAAAAAACATGAATTTCTACTGGCTAATATTAGGATACCTTTAGCATTGGGAGAAATGGCTGGGCCAATGGGTCAGAACTAATTTTGAATATATACATGACAGTTTACTTAAGTTATTTAATTATTTGCATGTTAGGGCTTTTTACATCCAGATACATATTGAATTCCAAAGTCTGTTCAATTGTGATGCAGTTATTTAGATATGGCCTCACTGTACACCTAATCCTTCTTCTTCCTCTTCCTCTTCCTCTCTCTTTCTCTTCCTCTGTCTCTTCCTCCCCACTAACACATAAGATATCACTGACTGTATGGCTAAATGAATTCCTGATATCTGCAGTTTTCCAGACATACTAAAGTCTATGAAGCACACAGGCACTATCAGATCCTACACAACTAACTACCTAGCCAGTACTATGGTTTGTTATTTTCTAGAACACATCAAACAAGTTATTTTTGGTACGAACATAAACAAAATAATCTGATGTAATATATCCGGATACTTTCATCCCTTGTTATGACTATGATTTTCATTCGATCCTGAAATAATATTGCACATCCTATCTGGAATATATTCTATGAAAATATACAAGCTGAAGTGATTATTCCAGGACATTACCAGGGCTGTGTTAAGGCTGCAATACTTATACAAAGCGCTATGGTAGTCATTCAGCCAACACATGGTATTACTACGTAGCACTACTTTTTATTTTGGATTTTGAGTCCGTGGTGTTTTGTAGGAAATAGTAGAAAAATCCAAAGCATGAAGGTAATGGATTGCATGCATGCACAAACCGATTTCCTGCTATTTTCATACAAAATTGTTCAGTCAGCAACTACTTTGTAGACAAGTAGCTTAGTGTAGTGTAGGGAAATGTATTGCAGCCTGAATGCAGCCCCGGCATGGTATATTATCCTACAAATGTTGGCAGATGATTGAATGTCGCTGGGTGGGAGAAGTCATTGTGGAGCTGGATGGAGCTGGATGTACACAAACACAAACACCAGATAGTCATTGTGCAGAGTTAGGAAAGGTTACTTCTAAGAGTCTAAGACCAATATGTTCGTGTGGAATGATTACCCTTGCAGTGGTTGAAATAGAGAGGGCCCTGAGGCCTGTTCAGAAGGGCGAGCTTACGCGTGTTATCGCGTGACGTCACATATGAAGGATGAAGGTTTCCAAGGCGATTTCACATGTGTACTCGTGGGTTCGCGCCCTCCTGAACAGGCTGCTGGTGTTCATTTGAAAATCTGCAATGTTAAAGGTATCTATGGGACCCCATGAAAATTACAGATTTGACCACTATTAACATTGGGCTTATGGATTTTTTGAATTTCTAACTTTGCCTTGTATGCCTCAATATCAATATTACAATATCAGTAAATCGTGTGTGATAGTGTGTGGATCTTGTGTGATAGTGTGTGGATATTGTGTGATAGTGTGTGGATCTTGACTGATAGTAGGTAGATCTTGTCTTAAGGTATGGATCGACTGGTTTTGTGTAGATCTTGTCTGATAACATGTGGATATTGTCTGATAGTCTGTGGATCTTGATTGATATGTGGTTCCACATAATATAGCAGAAAGGTAGTATTACACTAGTTAGATAATTCATTACAGTTATCACACATGTAATCACATGTCATGAAGTAACAATGCATAATTATCTGCTTCATTTCAAGCATTATGTATTGAAAGCACAATCAGCAAAGATTTTACTAGTGCTTCAATCATTTCTTTTCAAATTCTATTCGTTATCACCCAATATATAATAGGCTTTATGTTACTTTTACACTCATGATATATCTGATATTAAAAGACTGTCAAGTTACTCTTTAGCTCAGATGGTAGAGCATTGGACTCACAACCCAGGATTGAATCCCAGGATTTGTATGCCTATGTGTCACACGCACGCACACACACCATACACACACACATACACACACACACACACACACACACACACACACACATATGCACACACACACCATACACACACATACATACATATTTGTACACACACACACCACACACCACACACATACACACATACACACACACATACATATGTGTACACACACACACACCACACACACACACACACACACACACACACACACACCACATCACAGACACACACTATACACCACACACACACACACACCATACACATCTACACACATATACCATACACACACCATACACACACACACACACACACACACACACCATACACAGCTACACACACATATACCATACACACACCATACACATACACACACACACACACACACACACACACACCACACACATCTACACACATCTACCATACACACACCATACACACACACACACACACAAACAAACACACACACACCATACACATCTACACACACATATACCATACACACACCATACACACACACACACACACACACACACACGGTCATAAGTCACACTTGTTGTTTACAACACTGACAGATGCACTCTCTCTCTCCACAGCTTTCTGTGGTCTGCCCAATGATAAAGGCGAGTGTTCAGACTGGACCGCCCAGTGGCACTTCAGCGGGAAGATGGGGTCGTGTACACAGTTCTGGTATGGAGGATGTGGTGGCAACGAGAACCGATTCCAGAACAAGTCAGACTGCGACAAAGCCTGTGTGCACGTGAAGGGATCAGGTAAATTACCATAAAGGTCCTCACACACCGGAGGCGAGCAAATTATCGCGTCATCTATCCGTGGCGACATCAAAAGATTCTATCGAAATTTGTCATTGCGAATTTCACTTTTGGTGTGCAAGCTGCCAAGCATATAGATAAATGATACGGTTCTATCTCGGAAAGTATATCGCTGATATTGTCGCCATGAAATTCGCCTTCAGTGTGCAAGAACCTTTATACTTGTCTACTGAAAGAATGTGACAATTTCCTATGTGCACTTGAAGGGGGTCAGTTCAAATCCTGTCCCAGGGGCCCGGCATCTATGTTGTGAAAGTTACCTTTCTGATGCGATATTCATAGGATGTGCTGACTGTACCATGGCAATGCAGTTATCATCCTTGGTCTCTCAGTGCCAGTTGGTGCTCATACTTCTGCCATAAACTGACAACCCATGATATAAATGAAAGAATCTTGAAAGCAGCTCAATTTACACCCTAATTTTAAAAAAATACAAAATCTGAACCACTCTTGAAAGTGGCTTTAAACCTCAATAATAATAATAATAATAATAATAATAAATTCTAATAGTAAATTCTAATAGTAAATTCTAATAGTAATAATAATAAGGATATCTAATTAGTGCCAAGAGTATGCTTAAAGTGCATTTATTTTATGACTAAAAAAACTCCCAAAAGCAAGTCCTAACCACTTTCTCTACTTCTAGAAATGTGTCGCCTGCCCAAGGTAACGGGTCCATGCAAGGCGGCCAAGCCCCGATACTACTTTGACCACCACAGCATGGAGTGCAGGAAGTTTACCTATGGAGGCTGTCGGGGAAACGCCAACAGATTCCACTCGAAGGCAGAGTGCGAGATGAAGTGTTCCGACTCCACGCACATTGACGATGAGGACGCTGGCAGGACCGTGGTTCTGTGTCAGTCCTCACACTACGGATGCTGTCCCGACGGCAAGACCCCAGCACAGGGACCGCATCATCGCGGATGTCATCAGGGCTGCCAGGTCAGTCCCGGTTGTGTGAACTGCATCTGGGCTGGATATGTTTAAAGTGCCCCCACCTGTTATCAGTTGGGTAACTTTAAGCTGCTCCAGTCCACCCAAAAGTGAATGGGTACCCGGTAGGATGAGATGGAATTAAGAATGTAAGCCTGTTTTCAAATTAATAGGGGGTCTGGGGGTCATTTGAAAATCTGCAATGTTAAAGGTATCAGTGTGACCCCCTGAACATTACAGATTTTACCACCATTAACATTGTCACTATGGAGAAGGACCCCGTTATTTTATTTATTTATTTTGAACACTATGTCATAATTATGGGATATCAGCTGTGGAAGTTGAGCAAGTCAGTGAATATTGCATTTGATGTTTGACCAGTTTATGTCACTATGATGTTAAATGAATCACGGTAGATCTGGTATATACTTTCAGTCCCTATTGTTCTTTCAGAGGTCTCGCTACGGTTGTTGTGATGATGGAATTACTCCAGCTAAAGGTATGTTATATTAACCCTCTCCATGCTACAGGCAACCAGAGATGCCCTAATCCAGCAGGGAGGAGGTTAATGGATGATTTAGGTTAATCGAGAAATGTATGAGAATCCTATTTACAACTGTCTACTTTAAATGTACTGTAGTACTTAATTCAGATCTTATTACATGATTTCAATGTAAATTATGTAGATTTTGCGAATAATTATACAAATGTCATTGTCAAGCTTCTCCTTTCCAATGCAATATATTTCCTGCGGTAAAATGAGTGCATCAGTAATAACAAAGAGGTAGACTTGGTTAGGAGATTCAGAGTTCAACACAGTTCTCGGTACCCAGCTTCGGGCGCCATTGCAACAGGACCGTGAATATTCTGGGATTCTGACCTGAGTTGATGGACTGTGAATCCTTTGGGGTAACCCCACTGGCTAAAGCCCAAGACTATATCTTAATGTGGACATATAACACAGGTACATGTGGAAGAACTCTAGGACTTTTCCTGATGATTAACGTACGTGTTTCTAGGTCCAGACATGAATGGTTGTGAGGTGGGTTCCGGCGCTGGAGAGGATCTGTGCGAAAACTCCAAATATGGCTGCTGTCCAGACAGCGTCACCGCGGCGACAGGATACGACCAGGAGGGCTGCGATGATGATGTTGTCATATCCACCGACACCAAGGACAAGGTCATAGGTCAGTGGTCGTGATGTCAGGTGGTGTAAACAATGTTATGATATGGGTACAGGTAATATTAACTGTCTGAAAAGTAAGCTTGATGGAAAGAAATAAAGGTTTTGAGTTTGGATTTGAAGATTTGCAAGAATTCATAGAGTTTAATGTCAGATGGGACTGATACACATTGGCACTGATATACCAGGCACAATATTTTTATTTGATTCTATATGGATAATGGGAAGCCAATGCAGGTTTTGAAGAACTGACGAAAATATCACATATCTTATTTGAAAGAGTCGCAATTCATGCTGCGATGTTTTGAAGACGCTGTTGTTTGTTAGTTAGAGATTTATGGATGTCACTTATCTGTAGTTAGAGATTTGTGCATGTCATCTGAACATAGTTAGAGGTTTTAGGGATGTCACTTGTCCTCTGGGATATCACTTATATATTGTTAGCGTATAGCACATTTGGGATATCACTTGTCCATAGGGATGTCACTGATCCATAGGGATGTGACTTGTACTTAGAACTTTAGGGATGTCACTTGCCAATAGAGATTTTAGGGATTTCACTTGTCCATAGTTAGAGATTTAGGGATGTCACTTGTCTATGTCTTGAGCGTGTTCCTGTCATTGCGACGCTTCAGGTGACGCCTGCTCTCAAGACAAGGACTCCAACAAGTGCACAGACTACGTGGTCAAGTGGTACTGGGACAGGAAGGAGGAACGCTGTGACAGGTTCTGGTCCGGAGGATGCAGCGGTAGCCTCAACAAGTTCGACAGCGAGGACGACTGCATGTCTCAGTGCAAGAACACCATCCCAGTCCCTCCAGGTGTGTGCTCAGACTTGTCGTCATAGGTTTGATGGCATAAGTATGAAATGCTATAAGCAATGGAAAGTGCGCTAAATTAATATATGGCATTTATTATAAATATGCTTGTTTTGTTTTTATAAATATGGTATTTATTATAAATGTGGTGTTTATTATAAATATGGTATTTATTATAAATATGATATTTATTATAAATACATGTATGATATTTATTATAAATATAGTATTTATTAAAAATATGGTATTTAGTATAATTATGGTATTTAGTATAAATAGGGTATTCATTATAAATATTGTATTTAATACAAATATGGTATTTATTATAATTATGGTATTTATTGTAAAGAAGTCTGAGAAAGGTTCCTTTCATTTTGGAACATGGTTTGAACAGACAGGACAGACTGCAAGAACAGTTGAAAATAAATGTACTCCTCCGCCTCCAACCCACCCCATCCCCAATGAAATTAACTCCCAATTTTTTATAAAAGAAGCAGGTAGGGCAGAATACACTTTATCTTAATCGAGTCGACCATCTTGTTTACAGTGGAAACCAACAAGTGTAACCTGCCCAAAGACTCCGGGCCATGTCGAGCCCACCTGACTCAATGGTACTTCGAGTCATACAGTCAGAGGTGCACCTCCTTTGTGTATGGGGGTTGTCAAGGCAACGAGAACAACTTCCTGTCCGAGTCGGAGTGTCGGCGGCATTGCGGTGGCAGCGTCGCGACACCAGCCCCGACACAAGCACCAACGACACGAGCGCCAATCACACAGGCGCCAACCACAGAGAGTCCCGGAGTGAAGCCAGACAAGAGCTCACGTGAGTGCAGACCATACATCCAGGATACTGGAAAAGAAATCGTTGTTAAAAGTTGATAATGTAAAAACTTCGATCTCTATTGTGATAATTTATAAAGTTGATAGCTTTCAGCTCTTGCAAGGCTGTCAGTTGTTCTTGTGTCTTAATATTTACCATACCCTTCTCTTGATATGTCCACTATCTTGATATGTCCACTATCTTGATATCTCCACTATCTTGATATGTCCACTATCTTGATAATACTACTACATATATCTTAATGGTATCACTTTTCTTGATATCGCCACACTCTTAGAATCATCAAACTCTTGATATTGCCGCTCTATTATTATTGCCACTTTCTTGATATCGCCACTCTGTCAATATCACCAGTCTCAATATCACCAGTCTCGATATTACCACTCGATATCACCACACTATCAATATCGTCACTCTCAATATTGCCACAGTCTCAATATCACTTCTCTCTCGATATCACCCTCGATATCACCGCTCATTCTCGATATATTTCCAGTCACGATGGAGGGACAGGACTATGTGAAGGTGGGACGTCACATCCGCATCAATTGTGATGCCATAACCATGGGAACGGCATCCTCTCGCACCATTGAGTGGTTCATGAACGGAAACAGAATCAACACTGAGGACGAATCTTCTCACATGGGCGTGACAATATCTCTGAATGGCTACAACATGATGAGCGAGCTCACAGTACAGAACGCCAAGATGTCCGACTCCGGAACGTACTACTGTCGCAGTCTCCCCGATGGCGTCGTCAAGATGATGACTGTCAAGGTCGTTGATGGTAAGTGTCTTGCATGGTTGTCGCAAATGGGTGAAAGATTCCCGCTATTGCAAGGATGACCGTTCAGGATAAAGTGAAGCATGATCGAGCTCAGCTGGTTTGTGGATGGGTGCCCCACACTGATACACAGGCTGAAAAGTGTGTGCTGTCACGTTAGGCAAGTGGGCTTAGTTTGAAAACACCTGTTTACCCAGCAGAGAATGCATACCTGGTAGAATGACATGGTCCTGGGCATGAGAATGCTAAACTCTTGGCGTCTTGAATGGCAGCTTGGGTTGTATACTCCCCAGGGTGTTGAGAAGGAAAATGAAAGCACACTGATCCATTGACTGGGGTAATAATGCTGTGCTATGAATATTCTGTTGAGCTCAGATTTGGCGCAACACAGATGTACACATTATTGTTCTTTGTTTATTTGCTTGTTTATTTCAATTGGGGGTTTTAGAGTCATTTTCAATGTTAATTTCCTCACAACTTGAGTAATTTAAGAAATTTCTCTTCCAGCCTCCTTCGGTACAACTGTACCACCCACCACGACTGGTTACCCCGACGAGTATTACACCACCCCGAAGCCCCAGCTCTCTCAGCCCAGAGGTAGGTATAGGCTGTGAAATGACCAATCACGAACAATGGTGCTTCAATACTGGAAACATCAAAGACAAAACAAAACAAGAACAAAGCACCAATCATCAATATTTTACACATTTTCAACTGGTAAATTAATAAACATTCATGCTTACTGACGGGGATGTTAAAGCTATATTCGCATATATCAGCTTTAAAACCACCTGGTGGATAGAGTAGTGTGCTTTACAAATGGACATTATTGTTCTTATTTAAATTTGTATTTATTTATTTATTTTTACTTTTTAACTTTTAATTTTATTATTATTATTATTGTTATTATTGTTGTTGAACTTTGAGCAAAAACATTTAATAGGTGCAAACTACTAACTTACATGAGAGCAAAGATCTCATATACACACACATGCACAAGTACATGCATTTTATAAAAACATAAATAAATTCTAGAACTGGTGGATAGGTGCAAGACTGACAAACCATACTTTAAGTCTTTCTATAGTCAGGGGTAGTGCTCCTTTATAGCTGTTCTTTCTGTACTTTCTGTCCGACGCATGCGCAGTTACCAAGGATCACCACTGCTCAGTGTAACTGCGCATGCATCAGACAGAAAGTACAGAAAGAACAGCTAGAAAGGAGCACTACCTACATGTATTTCTGCTACAGATGTATGCATCTTGGAGATGAAGATCGGTCCCTGCTACGCCAGCATCCCCAAGTGGTACTATGATTACACTGATGGCGTGTGTCGCGAGTTTGTTTACGGTGGCTGTGATGGCAACGAAAACAACTTCAACAGCAAGGAGAAGTGTGATAACTTCTGCAGATCTGAAGGTAAAAATCACATTTAGTGCAACTCAAAAGATGTTGACATCCAAGGTGTTTTTAGATTCGTCGCAAATGGCTGAAATATTCCCACAGTGGCATTAAACTCCATTACTCCCTCTCAGCTAAACGTGTGAAAATAAGCTTGATTACCGATCTTTATTATTTTCTTTTATTAAAAATAAGTTTAAATCAATGTAATTTTTCATTTCTGTAATATATATTACAGAAATCTGCATCCTGCCAAGAGAGACGGGTCCGTGCCGAGCTGCCATCAAGAGATGGGCGTACGACAGCGTCTCCAACGCCTGTGAGGAGTTCACGTACGGCGGCTGCCAGGGCAACCCGAACAATTTCGGCACCCAGGAGGCGTGTCATCGCCGTTGCCGGGCATCCACTCCGTCACAACGAGGTCACGAGGTCTGCGGCCTCCCGCGTGCCGGGGGCAACTGCGACGGCTACAACATCCTGTGGTACTACAACGCCGACCTGCATAGGTGTGCCAGGTTCATCTATACTGGGTGTGGCGGCAACGGCAACCAGTTCCAGTCCCAGGAGGACTGCGACGCCACATGCGACGAGTCAAAAATGAGCAAGCCTGATCCAACTCCCGAGACCACCACCATAGTTGAGACTGTTGTTACTAAAGCTACAGGTATGCTGGCTTCTTTTGAAGATTGTCTTGATTATTTTTAATTATGGAAGTCGTACATCTTTAATTTTTATGTCAAATTTGTATGCCAAATTTGTATGCCAAATTTTCAGCCGCAAATTACTTTTTGAATTAATATTTTGTGAAGTGTATTTATATATCTTTATGTTCTAATTGTTTGACTTTCTGAAAACCAGCAATCATAATGTCATGGTACCATTCTTGCACTACTTTTTGTACCATTCTTGTACCACTTTGTGCCATTTTTCTTCTTCTTCGACACTCAGCACAGTGTGAACAACGGCCAGACTCTGCTCGGTGTGGCAGTAGTAACGATCCTTCAGATTATCAGATCAAGTGGTACTATGATTCCGAGCGCCGCGTATGTGCACGCTTTCATTTTGGCGGATGCGGAGGCAATAGCAACCGCTTTGACGATCGCCAAACTTGTCAGTCACGTTGCGTCTACGGACGGCAAGGTATCAATCTGAGCATGACTCCGGCTTTTTGTCCTAATATAGCCCAGCTTGTCCTAATATATCATGTAGGAACCTATAGCGACCATTTCAATATGTTGATAGAATAGTCAAATCAGTGTATTGTTTCTCAAAGCTGTTGTGTCCAATAGACAATAGCACTCTCGTAAGTGCCCAATCACAATGTACAAGAGATCGCTTTGAGAGTGCTATGGTCTCATAGTAGATAGGAGAGCTTCGATAAATGATACCTAGTATTATAAATTATTCATAGTCTTCTGTCATTTAGCTATTCATTACATTTGCTGCATTTCCTTTTAGACTTTTTAGAAATTTCTGAAATACTTAGAAATATTCTTTGCATAGTGAGACTCTAAATTAAATTTCTGCTTTATGGAAATATTGACGGATGTTGCGGGTTTCCTCCTGCCATAAACTGACAAGCCATGATATGTTTTAAAATATTGAAAGTGGCTCTAAACCCCAATTTAAACAAATAATATACATGTACTATGAAGTAAAAAGAGTGAGATTCCAGTGCTATCCATTCCTTCGGGTTCTTGCAATGTGGGTTTGTTAACATGGTGAATAGTGCTTGTCTAAGTTGTCTCTCACCAAATTTGCCAGCTTCAAGGATAATTCTATACAACTTGCTTCGTCTCATTCCACTCTACATCTATTCCTGTTGGAATTGTTGCGACAAGAATATGACTATTGAATATCGTACAGAAAAAAATAATAATAATAATAATTTAAAAATATTTGTTGAGAATTTCACTGCTATTCCTGAATTTTGAAATCTTCTCGGTCCAAAAAAATCATTGCCAGGATATTGGTAATAAATAATAATTCTACAATCAGACTTTTAAAAACAAACAAGATCACCATGTTGCTGGGTTTTTTTTTAGCTGCATGAATGCATTGCTTATGCCAGTTTCATCAGCTTTAATTTCTGGTATTGTTTTATTATCTCGCAAAGACATAACTAATCATGATATTGCTTCATCTTCATATGTTGAATATATGTCTGTTCTAATACTTTTATCTTATCAATAATGCTGGTTTCTCACTTTTTATATAATTCTTTCTTGTTTATTTCTTAAAAGAACCAATTTGTGTAAAATATAAACTAAAAAAAAGAGATGATAATTATTTTGATTCAAAGTATCTTTTGATGAATTACTTGAAGCAGAATACTGATAAAAAGTGCAGTATTCATTACAAAGGTTTTGTAAAAGAATAAATATTTGCATGCATAAAATTGTACTTTATATACACTACTATATACTCTATATAGCATGTCTGTAGTGTTTACTAGGGTAGCATGATTATGTGTTATACCAATAATTTTATCTGTATAGTTATAATTCTACGTACTAGAATGTATCTTTTATCTTAATGAAGTATTTAATGATTTACCGTTATTACCCTAATAATTCAAACCCTCTAATAGTTTAAACACCTAAATTAATCCACGGAAATAAAATATTTCCGACCCTAAAAATACAAATTTAATCTTCTTTTTTTTCAATTGTAATTTTCTGATTATTCGAACATACCGTACTTTCCTGTGTATGATGCACACTTTTTATCCAAAAAAAACTTACCTCTCACGTTGGGGTGCATACTATATACGAAGCACAACATTCTAAAACTAAATATAAAAATCAAGACTTGATTGAAACGACGAGAAAATCCTTAATGTATTTACCATTTCATTTACAACCATATTTTGTACTTTAATTTGGTTGTCCCTATCGTAATTAATACGAACACCGATCATTTTAAATGTTCATATCTTTCTACTAATTCAACCAACTACAATTTTAATTATGTTCTCCTGTTCAAATTATCAGGGTAATTACGGTAGTTTTATTAGAATCTAATGTAAATACACCCTGGACCCTCCAGTACAAAACTGTATAATTGTAAGGTAACCTTGTGCCTGTTACCATGAAGCTATGGCTCTTGTAGTGCTATGATCATTCTGTGGAACACAGGCCAATATCTCCAGCCTAGCAATAGTGTAGTCTATGACTAAGACTGGAGATAGGGTTTTACACTGTTAGGAGGCCCGTGGATGGTACATTGGGCACACATCTGCCTTGTGAAAGCTAAGATACTGTGAGCAAATGAATACATAAGATAGATGTCATCATAGTGTTCCAACCAGTCAGCTATCACACATGTTTTACACTTGGCTGAGTGATATATAGCATGCATATAGAATTCTTCCACTTATAAATTGTGCTATAATGTTTTGTAATTACATGTACTTGAAAAAGTCAAGGAATAATTTGAATAATAATAATAATAATAATGTTTTTGAGGTATTTATATTAGTTTTAATAATTTATTCACTCCTATTCATATTCTTGTTCTTGTAAGAAAGCAATCTACATCACGATATACTAGTTGAGTATATGACATTGACCTACATACTGACATATGACTGACTTTGATCTACATAATGATATAAATATGAAATTCACCTTGACATACATAAATGACATCGACCTTTACTTACCAACTGACATACATATAACATTGACCTTGACCTAGATATTGACATACATAACATTGGCCTTGACATACATACTGACATATATATGACCTTGACCTACATATAACATTGATCTACACCATAAAATAATTAGATAATTAGTCTATTTATAAAGTGTGTGACTCCATGCTAATGCATGCCCGAAGTGCCAAGACATGATATGACATACATGACACCACTGTTGGCCTGTGTTGTAGTGAAGACCACACGGGCACCACATGTGTATGTGACCACGCCCAGACCTGTCCACTGCCGCCTCTCTTTCCACGGGTGTTGCGAGGATGGACAGACTGCCGCAGTGGATGAATACCACAGCAACTGTCAGATTGGTAGGTGTACAATGTCATAGTGGTATGGTAGCTGTCATGATAGAATACTACGAGTAACTGTCAGATTGGTAGGTGTACACTGTCATAGTGGTATGGTAGCTGTCATGATAGAATACCACAGGAACTGT